>JAOEHX010062091.1:0-22407 GCA_025448015.1 Bolborhynchus lineola | reverse complement strand
GCCCACCTACTTGAAGGCGCTGACCGCCAGCCTGCTGGCCATGTTCGCGGGAGCAGAGGTGGTGCACCGGTACTACCGCCCCGACCTGGTACGTGCCCGCGGGGACGGCTGCCTTACGGAGCCCGGCGCTGGGGAGGGTTTGGCCTCAGGGCGCAGAGCGGAGCGGCGGCCTGGGCGTCCCTGCGCTGCTGCCTTCCGATTGGGAATGTGGTGACATTAACAGGGAAGAGGTGCTGGCTGCTGTGGGGAGCTGGGGTTTGGGAACAGCGCGCAGAAGGGGGGAGAGGGGGCCATACGAGGCTTAGCGGAAATTCTGTTCCTCCAGTAATGGAAATAAAGATGACCAAAACTTTGCGTTAGAAGCAGTGACAGTCAAGACTGTCAGCGTTAGTCACACTCCAACTGAGACCAGCCACTGCGGGTATCACTGCTTAGTTTGGTCCCTTGGAGACCTTTTCGCTTGTAAGCCTGTTCTCATCCTCCCGTGTTTGTGTACTTTGCTTTTTGAAAACACTGTTTTTTGAAAACACTGTGCAAGTCAGAGAAAGGTGAAGAATGACCATGCTCGAGCCGCCACTTCAAAGTTTACACAGTGAGGCTCAGGTCACTGATGTGCAAGTATTTATGTATTTTAATACTACCTACTGTGGCCTTCATAGGTGTGTTTATTCAGAATGATCTACACCTCTTTCAATTAGCACACATTTTGAGGAGGTACAGGTCTTGAAACAGCATCTGGTGCCTTTTCCTTCTCCTAAATCTTATATCCAGTTTTGGTGCTTAAATTTCTAAACCAGAACAATAGAAGCAGTAAAACCTTTTCTTCTGTCACCAAGAGCCTGTGTGGAAGCTGCAGCTGTAGTAGACATCCCAACCAAACCTACTTTCTTAAATGGCAGAAAGCTTTGTTCTTTTAAAACAAACTGCCTATTCCTTCTTTTTGTACCTTTCTTACCAAGCAGGTTTTGCTACTTTAAAAGTCAAGTTACAAAAAGGGGTATAGGTTGACTTTTAAGATGTTTTGCATGTAAGAATTAGTGCTGCGCTCAAAAAAGATGGCAGCGTAATCACAACTTAGCTGTAATGCCATCTCTTACAGAGTGCGCTGATTTACTGTTTTGTTTCTGCCACCGTGCTGATGTCTTCCTGTTTTTAACAGAGCATCCCTGAAGTACCTCCTAAACCTGGAGAACTGCAAACAGAACTGTTGGGCCTAAAAGCAAGATCAGACAACACCCAGACTTCACAACAGTGACTTTACTTACACCATGAAAACTGGAACCGGTAGAACATTTGTTCAACTGCCTCAACTGCAGAAATCTAGGTGTGAAATACTGTACTCCCTTCATAGTGTTTTGTTTCCTTTAAACAGTTACAGGCAGTGGTAAAAATAAATGTACAGCAAATACTGTTGCTGCAAATCCAGTCAGATGTGTGCCAAAATGCTTATGATTTCATCCTGATTGCAGTGTAAGTATCCTTCAGAATAAAAGATGTAAACTCACAGAGGCAAGTCCAGGGGAATCTGAAACTTTTCAGCTGATAATAAACACAGGATGTTTAGTATATTGAAAACTCAAATTTTTATGGCCTGTCATTAGCCTCAATAAGCTCTGCTGTTCATTTGCAGTAGAACTCTGCTTACCTGTTGGCATGTCCCCACTTGTAAAACTGAGTAGTATTGGATATAACTCAGAATGTAATGCAGTAAGTAATGGCATGTTCAGATCAGATTCCTTATGGCAGCACTTTTTGCACTAGCCTCCTCTTGGTGCTGGCTAACTGCCCTAATGAAGTTAACGTTGGTGTTCTGTCTATATTACTGACAGGAAATCTACTTTGGTCTGCTGTAAGGCTGGAGAGGATCTTAAAACATGGTTGTGTTAAAATTGGGTGAATACACAAAGACTACACTGAAATTGTATACGGTTGTACTCCACTGGGACATCTTTCTCCATTTATGACTGACTTTGACAGCTGTAAATATACAAAATTCTGAATTAGGAAGTGCAGGTTTACCTTTCAGTCCTGAAATAGGATTGCCACAGAACTCCCACAACAGGAGCTTGAGAAGACACACAAGGTCTTAGATACAAAGATACAGTTATACGAGAATGGTACAACAACCTGTGTTTAAATGGTATGCATTAGAGCTGCTGAAGGATGGGAATTGCTTTCCCTTGAGAAAGGCACATGCTCAGGTTTAACTAACTCAGGAAAGAAAACCACAACCTGAGAAATTACCCATTAAGGAAATAACAAAGCTCTAAATGCCTAGTGGCAAAATACCTAGAAGCTCTTTTAATAGGAGGATACAGCAACAATCACTGTAAACGCTACTTGTACATCTGTTCCCGCTGTGACGCTGTTAGTTTATGTTTGAAGTTGGGAGTGGTTTTCCTGAGAAGAAAGGTTTATACACTTCTGCAACTATTGGCTAACCTACAGAAGAAACTGGACAGAATGAGATCCTTCCCTGATCTTATCTAAAAGTTACTAATCATGATATGGCTGGGATTTCTAAACGTATCCTGCTGCTGATGGCAACTGAGCAACTGTTTTGCCCTAGCCTTCTCTAGCACTAAGGGGACCAGTGCCCATTTAGAACAGCAAAGCTGACTGTACACCAGCTTTTAACAAGTGAGGTGACAACCCCAGAATTGGTGACTGCAGCACCAAGAGAGCCTGAGGCTGACTGGGAAACACTTCCTCTGGCATTGACACCACTTTGCTTCACAGAGCCGACCCACAAAGCAAGCTTACAACTGCAGTTTGTGCTTACTAATAGCAAACACTTGTCAGTCCAGGGTAGAGGAAGAGGTTGGACCACTGCATGTTGTACGTTAGACCCAGCTGAGGAAGACAAAGTGCAAAGCATGACATTCGTGTGCTCTTTATTATTTCTGAAGTTGGGTATGTTGTCCTAAAACCAATCAAGGCAGCAAGAACTTAATCTGTGTAGCAGAGTAAAGATTGCTCAAGTGTACAAGTAACAGGTTAAGAACAGTACAGCAAGCAACACTACGCTTTCAAGACTCTGCTTTGTTAACTGCAAAAACTCTAAGCCTGCAGCAAGCACATGCTGCGTTTGCTACTCAGGATGGTCAAACAGATAAGGAAGGGTGTGCATTGATAATCTTGAGAAGTCCATTACTAAACTGATACTTTAGGAAGTATGAAATCAAAACCTCATCAGCAGTTAATCACTACAGCACACAAAAGTTGCACTGCCATACTAAGAGGACCATGCTTTAAGAGGAAATGGTGCACCTGCCCTATTAAATAACTAGCAAAGGACTGCTATTGAAGTCACTGGTGCTTGCTACTGAAATACAGTCTAGGGGTAGAATACTGCCCACATGCCCTAACACAAACAACAAAAGGCTCTTGGGTACATCTAAGATACTACTACAGCAAGCAGAATCCAAAATAATCCCAGACTCCCTAAAAAAACCCCAAAACTAGGCTCCCCTTCCTTGAACTCTCAGGCAGCATACTTCAATAAAGCCAACATCTCTGTATAAACCCTAATACAATAACCACAATGATACACAGCATTTGTATTTATTGCATGGGAACAGTATTTGGGTGATACAGAAGCACCCTAGTAAAGCAAATGGAAAGCAACTCATTCATGTCAGTGTTCAGTGCCCTCACTTAATTTGGAACAGCAAATTTTGCTTCAGAGTGCAGAACTGCCAACTTCACAAAACTTATGTTAAGAAAGTGTTTCTTCAGTAAAGTCACTGTACAGAACTACTACTCCTCCTATGTACTTCTTCCAAAGGAAGGCAAAATACCACAAACAAAACACTTGAGCATAAACACTTTCCACAACCTGCATGAAGGTGTTTCGAAGTAGAGGCACAAGTAAAAAATGTAGTGCTTCACCCAAACACTACATAAAGCTAGTATAACAAATAGAAAAGAACAGTGCCTCTAGTTTAGCCTGTCTACATTACAATTTGGTATCAACAGATTTAGTCTGAGTGGCAGTTAGAACTTTGCCAAGAAACACAGAACAGGAGTGAACGTTCAGGAATAACAGCATTAAAGAGTAACAACTGTAAAAGATGAGTTTCTAACTTAAAAAAAAAAAAAAAATATAGGAAGCAGCACTGCTGTATCTGCAAGTCAAAGGCAGGGGTACCAGATTCCACAGAGAACAGTGTATGCTCACAGGCAGTAAACCACTGGAGACTGTTCATGTATTTTGTGGAAGGAAGTGTGGGATTCTTTTCCTTTCATAGCTGTAAAAGCTGCTCCTGCCTGTTCTGTAAGTGGAGTCAAGTCATACCTACTCCAGCGCAAGCTGGCAGGGTATCAGTTCCAATGCCATTTTTAAATGCCCTATCTCATCTTTCTTAAGATGTCAGTAGACATAACTTCTTGAATACTTACTTCAACTATGAAGTTACGTACAGCTCTCAAGATATCAGTTCCATTTTGGCTGAATAGCACAGCAGGTTTGTTAAAACAAAACCTAACCACAGTCACAGGCTACAACAGTTAAGTGTGGCTGTGCCAGTGTGGACAGGCACAAGGACTGCAAAGTGCCTGCTGTACAAAGGACTTGAACACTCAAGGCAATCCCTTTGTTCCTTTGTGATAGTGCACAAGAAGAGCTTATGTAGAAATTTAGAGTTAGTGGTGTTTGGGAACATTTTATTTTGTACATGACAAGATTTTACACCAAGTCAGTTAAATAATACAAATTTACATTCATGAGGAATGTTTTTAGAAAAGTGAACTTAAAAAAAAAAAAAAAAAAAGAAAAATCCTCCTTTACCCTTAAACCCATTACCATCCCTCAACATTTTACTGTGGAGAAAACCACAAGAATCTAATTCACATTCCCTCTTAACCCCCCAATACAGGACAGTAGTTGAGTGGAGCTTACAGTTCATCTTTCACATCTGTGGATTCCTGTGGAGACAAGAAGAGAGTAAAGATTCTCACTTTTTGAAGGTGGAGAAGGTTACACAAAAGCTGTCCCACAAGGACTGAACCTAACCATTGCTGATGCTTTGCAAAGCACTCCTACAACTTCTTGAGGTATTAAAGTCAAAGTTCTATTCAAATGATGGCATGTTAAGACTTCAGCATTAAAAGGAAAATACTTTTTCAGTGTACTCAAATGTTAGCAGTAGACCTAGTCATTGTGATGCAGGTTCCCCCCCCACCAAGAGAAGTCTGGAAAACCTCACACTAAGAACTAGTGTCATGAAAGGTAAAATGGGCACCATGCGTTGCCAGGCAGCACCATGGACAAAACACCATGCATAAATAGAGCTAAGAAGTCAAACTTTGGACTACCTTCTGTGTTTCACTATCTTCAACATCAGCATCAACCTCCTCTTCATCTTGCTCTGTCTCCTCAGCTGCATCTTCGGGCTCTTCAGGTTCCTCCTCCACCTGTAGGAAAGTCAAGCAATTTGCTTAGGACACTTACTAGTTGTTCACTAGCTAAATACATGCTATGGAAGTATTCACTATCAGTTCCTAATACTTGCCCTAAGGTACTTGAAGGAGAAAGCAAAATCTTTTTGGCACTGACACATTAATCATGCCTCCTCTGGCAAGATACCCACCATAAGTTCTTGCACAGCATTATGAGAACCTGTATTACTTGTACCCACTTACTAATTTATCCATTAAGAGATAGGCACACATGCCTTTGGCCCCTTAGTTACTCCCACAGAAAAACCACTTAATTAAGGGCAAGACTTGAGAAGCACCGTAAGAAAGCAGAATCACAAATAAATAAAAAAGGGTGGAAGGGAGGACAGGAGCATTGAGTACAGACTCTAGTTTCCCACCCACACATTTGCACTAGGCTCCTGGTGGCCCTCCTAAGTGTAGGAAGCCAGATATATTTCATTTTACACAAGTCTACCAATTAGTCAATTATCAAGCCCCAAGTTGAAGGCAAACTAACCTTTGCATCCAGGTCAATGTTTAAACTTAAACGAAGCATCCTTTCTATTCTGTCTCCATATTCCTTGGTGTCTGGTAACATATATCCTGATCTCAAAGTTGCAGTTTCAAACAATACGACTGCAAGATCTGAAACTGTTTTGTCATCTTCATTTTCCTAAAGCAGAAGAGCATTTAAAACAAAAAAAGCAGAACTGTTAGCCAGGTTGTAGGCAGCCAAGTAGTCAAAATTCCACTACCGTTATTTATTTACCTTGACTCGCCTCAGCATGTCCTTAATCAGTGGATGCCTGGGATTGATTTCAAATGTCTTCTTTTGGCTAGCATAATAACTGAAAAGAACAGAAATACATTAAGTTTTGAAGTACAGGGCCCAGCTAAATCTTTAAACCCTTGAATACCAATTACAGCCACAGTACGCATATTCCTCCCCCTGTCCCACTTTAATACTAGCTGAACTCTAAAAGTATTCAAATTACTAAGACACTTCATCTTCTCTTGTCACAAAATTACAGTTATAGCAAATGCCGCTGATTAATCTTGCTCACAAGGCAGTTTTATATATTTGGCATCAAAGTAACAACGTTAAGACTATGAGGGAGACTGCAACTCCGTTGTGACCTTAAAAATATGAAGGACCATCTAAACTAGATGGAAGCTTCTTGTGCCCACACTAAGCACAGGAGGTCAACTACAGTTCATGTCTACTGCTATGTAACTGAATGCTTACTTGGTAGATATATCCTTCCCAGTTTGGTAAGCTTGAGCTTTCATGATTCTTTCCATGTTACCAGACCATCCATACTGACTGGCCACAAGAGCACATGGAGACTGGGTTAAACGTTGAGATAGCACAGCTTTTTCAATCTGTAGAAAAAAAGCCTCAGCCTTAACAGTAGTTCACAGAACGAGTAGCTTATACAGGAAATAAAGTAGGTAACTCCGAGCCTTCAGAAAATACTGCAGTTTCAAAGATGACATTCTAAGTCCTTATTTTCCTGAAATGAACAGTATCAAACTTGTATGTTTATTCATAAAAAGAAAGACTACTGTCAAGTTTATGCTTAAAGGATCTGCAAGGTGTGTTGTAGCAAGAACAGCAGCATTTACAAATACGCATTTCAGTACAATGTAACATTTTACCTTGTCTTTTAGAGCTTTGTCCTTCATCCAGTTTAAGAGAGGTTCAAATTCCTTTTCCAAGGCTTCCCGACTCTCCTTAGACTTCTCACTTTCATCAAACTTCACTCCTTCTTTTGCTACATTCTGAAACCTCTTGCCATCAAACTCTGGCAGAGCCTGAATACAATATTCATCTACTGGCTCAGTAAGATAAATCACTTCATAACCCTTTTTCAGAAGGCGTTCAACAAATGGTGAAGACTCAGCCTAAGACAAAAAAAATAGATCAGATGCCAGTTTAATTGCACTGGTATCAGCAGTTGCTGAAGCCTGTACAACTCTTTGACAGAAGTTGGTACAAGGAAAACTGAACTGCAGTAGTAACACATGCATGGAGTCTTCGTATTTATAGAGAATAAAGAGTTCACAATATTTACGGTACTATTATAGCTAGGAGCTGTAGTATTTTTTCCCTTTCCCTCTTTCTTCCACATTCACGTACCTCCTTTCTGCTGGCACCTGCCATGAAGTAAATTTTGTCTTGCTTCTCTTTCATTCTTTCCACATACTGGTCAAGGCTGGTGAGGTTACTTTCATGGTGAGAAGACTGGAAGCGAAGAAGTTTAGCCAGTCGCGTACGATTGGAGTGATCTTCAATAACTCCAAGCTTTACATTAGTACCAAACTCTTTCCAGAATGTGTCATTGTATTTTTCTTCTGCAATTTTCTTGATCATATCAAGTGTTTTGCGAACAAGTTTCTTTCTGATCACCTAAAAAAGCAATACCAAGTTATAATAATAAGCACTTAGAAGAACCCTCAATTCACCCTACTGCAACAGACGGATTCAAGACACTTGGCGTCCTTGATTTGAAGCAAACAGAGGTAGTCTGAAAACAGCAATTTGTGGGTTTCCTATACTTTAGTTTATAGACATTGTAATGTAAAATTAATCAAGCTATTGCTCTTCTAAATCATTTTTCTGTTGTGTTTACAATGAAGGAATGTAAGACCAATTAGCTTACCTTTAACAATTTATGCTGCTGAAGTGTTTCGCGAGATACATTCAAAGGAAGATCATCAGAATCCACCTAATTGAGGAAACAGCTTTGTAAGTATAGCTAACAGTAACTGAAGATAGAAAAAAAAAAATAATCAAATCCAAGTAAGACTTGTGATACTTACAACACCCTTAACAAAGTTAAGATACTTGGGCATCATGTCATGGAAGTCATCAGTGATGAACACTCTCCGAACATACAGCTGAATTACAGGAGGAAACAGCAGCCAGGTTAAGGGTTTGTGGTTTTTAAGACACGAAAACATACCCCCCACACTTGCTTATCCTACCTTAATGAAATCACTTTTTTTGGATCCATATTCATCAAACAGGCCACGTGGAGCAGAATTAGGAACAAACAAGATAGATTTGAAAGTTACTTCACCTTCAGCAGTGAAGTGGATGTAAGCCATTGGGTCATCGTGTTCCTGTGAAGACAGGATTCTTAGAGTTGATATGGGACAAATCAGAGTTATTACATTTCCAGTAAAAAACATAAGTTTGCCAAATAAGTGCAATTTTATTACAATTAATCATTCTAACAATAGTATTGTTATTACAGACACAAAAAGTTCCAGATTAGCGGAGTTACTCACATAGCATTAACCTTCCACAAGATGTAGTTCTTTTTCTTCTTGTCTTTTTTCGTTAGTTTATTAAGTTTTAACAAGCCAACCACCAATAGCACAATAACCAACAAAGTATTATCACAGCAGTTAAGAGACTCCCAAGGCAGGCAATTAGACCATATTTACACATAGACATCATTTCTAGAAATCTGTATCTTCCTCTTTCTTCCACCATGCACAACACAAACCCTACCACTCTCAGACTGAATAAAAATTTGTCAGCATTTGAAAACACTGGTAAGCTCCATGAGCTAGAACATGCTACTTCTTAAACCTAGGCCATGCAACACTTGGGTGGTAGTATCATGGCTCTGGGAAGAATATTAACCCCTGACTACCTACTGACAGCAGTTACTTCCTCAGAAATAGCCCATCCCATAAGCCTTCAGTTTTGTTTATAGTTTGGAACAATCTTGAGGCTCAGAGCTTACCTTGGAAAAGGTTTTGTAAAAAGCTTTGTATTCATCTTCTTCAACTTCTTTAGATGGTCTCTGCCAGATTGGTTTTATGTCATTCATGAGCTCCCAATCCCAGACAGTCTTTTCAACCTAGGTATGTGATCACGGTAGTTCGTAAAGACTCATTCTTTACTTCTGGTTAAGTCAAAGACACACCACTGAGGCTACAATGTCACTGAGGTAATGTTAATATAATAGCATGTCAAAAAATACATGCTCTGATTTACAAATATAAATAGACATTCTCATTTAAGTATACACATTAGTGTAACACATGAAAACAAAAGTTACCAACACTAGAGTGTGTCCTATGTACACTGAACACATCCACCAAGTATCAGTATTTCTGTTCTACTGCCATTCCAAAATAAGCTTTCCAGCAGAGCGTGCTTAATTTAAACTAGTCAACAGTGTCAGATTACTGGAGTCCACTGCTGTTCATGTATTTATAGTTAGAACAGGGACCACTGCCTCAAAAGGCAAATGACACTGCCAAGTCCAGTCATTTGCCTTATTTCAACCAAGTTTGTTTTGCTTATGATGTTCTTTCCTGACAATCTGTCTAACTGCACTTAAAACAGGACTTGCTGTTTGAAAGCATACACATGCTACTGAAATGCATCTGGAAGACTACCTATGAAAGTTATTGAACTATCTGACATGCGTTGCAAAACAGCGTCTGACAATGCTCACCTTCTTAGTCTTTGGTTTCTTTTCTTCTTCCTCTTCTTCAACTGCAGCTTCATCATCATCTGTTTCTTCTTTCTCCTTTGCTTCCTCCTCTTCAATGGGTTCTTCAACAGTCTCTGTCTAAAGAGACAACTGAGAGTGAGGACTTGGACTGCTTGGCTTCCTAAAAGGTATGCTGTAGGATTCTCTCCAACAGCTTAATCTCTCAGAGTGCTGGTTTAACTTGTGCTGTTAGCCTGTCACAAGCATTTCTCTATTGGTAGGTATGGTTTTCAGTTGTATTTTTCATGAATGCATACTCTCCTTCAGTACACAGGGAAGTCACTGTACTCAAATTTAATTTTTTTATAACTTTAAGTTTAGCTTTACATATAATGCTCATCAGAGGCTTTGGTGATGTAACTTAGTGCTTCACTGAGAAAACATCAGAAGAGCAGGCCTGAAAGTGAAGATGCTGCCCTTCTTTTAGGACACCTAACCACAGCCCTGCCTGAGAGCTTACTAGAGCTTCCAGATACCAAAGCCAGTGGAAGATTTTTTAGTAATTAATATGGTCTTTTTCCTTTGGTAAAGTTCTGAGTCAGAGTAAAAAAATAAGTTCATTTAAAATCAGTAATTTTACCAACACACTAACTTTCAAGAAGTAACTAACTAGTAAAACATTAGCCAAAAGAGTCAAGAACTTAAACCAAACAGAAATTCTATAGTATTCCCTTATCCTTCCCAAAAGATCTGGCCAGAGCTTTTGCAACCAAAGTTCATACTCTACAATGCTCAGTTAAATATACTTACCTTGCTGCTCCACACATATATGGGGAAGTTTATGAACTGTGAGTATTTCTTTACTAGATTTTTAACAGTATCCAGCTCAAGATAATCAGATGCTTCCTCCTTCAAAACAAGGCTAAAGAAAAGGAAAAAAGCTTCAATTAAAGTGTTGGACAAGTGTTTTAAAGTAGTTTTACAGGAAGAGAGCCATCTTCCTTCTTTTGCAGCGGTAGAGATTCAAATTTATTCAAGCGAGCCTTTATTACTTAAGCTCAAAGTGCTTCTTAAAAACCAGAATCTGTACTGAACTGCTCTAAGAAGGAAGGGTTGCTTTCACCAACTGGGTCAGACAGCAACCAGAAGTCTAAATGAAAACCTCAAAACACTGATACTTAGCAGAGTTTAATGCACTCTTACTAGCTCTACTTGGACCTAGAGCACTAAGATGAACTTCTTCATGCTAAATGCCATTTTCAGAAAGAAGTCATCTGAACCCTGACCAAATAAACCAATCTGCTCATGAAAGCCATGAAAATGGGCCTGTCAAACTATCTCCACTTTGAGATTTGCATCAGACCAGTTCCACTGGTATATAAAGCAGCATCCAGTTTCCAAGAGGAAATTCTACAGCCCTACATGGGTTTTGAGCGGTCACAATGGTGTGAGGAACCAAATGAGTCTGCAGGCAGCTGAACTGTCTAGAATTACTTGCTGACAGGTGTCAAGATGCTCATGGTTCCCTTGTTTCACCTAATGGAATGTGAATTACATTTATTTTGGATGTTCTGAAAAAAGCTGTATTAGAAGAAGCGAACAATGTATTAAGAAGTCACAATTCTAAAATAATCCACATATTCCCAATAAGCAAAACATACCAACACTATTTTTCTTTTAACTCCAAAGAAAATGACTACTTACGTTATGGTTGTGCCACGTCCTAAAGTGTTTCCTCTTGGGTCATCAATCACAGAGAATTCATTTGAATCAGATTCCCAAATATGTTGAGTATCATTGTTGTGTTTTGATGTGACAATAACTCTGTCCGCTACTAAGAAAGCGGAATAAAAGCCAACACCAAATTGACCAATTAACTCAGATGTTGACTGGCTATCATCCTGCATTTCATTCATCTTGTTTAAGAATTCACTTGTGCCAGACTTTGCAATGGTACCTAGGTTTTTAACCAACTCCTCTTTTGTCATGCCAATACCCGTATCTGTAACATGAAGCATGTTCTTCTCTTTATCACACTGAAGAAAAAAAAAAAAAAGATGCAGTTTTAACTTCATTTTGAATTTTAATAACTAATAAGGTGCCACAGAGAAGTACTATGTATAATAGCAGCTATTCACATTCATGCCTGGCTACAATAAAATCAAATACACAGTAACTACAGGAGTGTCGTGAATCTACTTTGCAGTATTTCTATACCTCAGTTATTCCTCATAGAATCAGAAATGTATTTTCACCATGTAAAGAAGAATAGTATTTGACAAAGTCAATTGCAAAGGTCCTGATTTGGTCTTAGTTTGTATTTGCATCAGTACTAAGCCAGAAATTTAGATTTTATGCACATGATCTTTTTACATTTCTCCTACTGCTCCTCTGTAAGTTATGATTGTTCCTAATGCTTCTTACCTTGATTTTGACAGTAAGCTCCTCATTACCAGCCAGAGCATTTTCATCAGTTAAGGATATTAACCGTATCTTATCTAAAGCATCCGAAGCATTTGAAATAAGTTCCCTGAGGAAAATCTGAAAGAGAAATCAGCGCTCAGATTTCTAGAACACACACAAAGATTTCTAGCATGTTCTATTCAAAGGCACTAACCTCTTTATTTTTATACAAAGAATTGATAATAAGTTTCATCATTCTGTTGACTTCTGCTTGGAATGCAAACTTCTCAGATTTCTCTCGGATTTCTTTGATCTGGGATGCATTTAGGCCATCTAGTTGGATAGCTTCTTCTTCTCTGTTAGGACAAAGAAAACCTGTCAAGTAGTTTTGCCCATAAACAGTGTCACTAATTCTATCATCCAGCAACAGCAATAACAGTGTACTTAGAACAACAGTAAGATCCTTAATCAGTGCCACAGCCCAAAAGTAATACTATCAAATAAGTGCAGGAGTAGCTATTCTCAACTGCATCACCTTAATTTAAAACTTAAGTGAAAATCCATGCTTCCAAGAAAGACTTTTTTTTTTCTCCCAGAAAAAGAAATTCAGGGAAGAACACAGGTAACATTACAACCACTGTAATCCTCAACATGTGGTATACCTCACAGGAGATGAGATGGTTCATGGGCATAGAGCTATTTTATCAGCAGGCACTGAACTGATTCCATTTACCACATGCAGGAGAAAATCCCCATGAACACACTGGGTTTTATGTTAGCTACTGGTATTACTCAAAACCAAGTTGAACATTTCTGAATCTGAAGTTCTCAGACTCGTTTGCATTTAGAAGGATGCAGTCATTTGAGTGAGTAGGTCTCTAATTTTTGTAACATTTCTCCCCTTATTTCTGAGGCTTCAGGCATTACTGATGCTTGACTTGACCTTTCAAAAACAAGGGAAAGCCTCAGCGTTTCAGAAGTAACTTACCCAGCACCCCAAGTACTAACCTCTGAACAACTTCATCATCTGTTCGGGACCCTTCTCTGCTTTTACCCAAATCATCTTCCACGGTCCCCTCTACATCCACCTCTTCAGCTCTAACCGATACTGGAAAAACACAGAATCCAACCTTGAGAACCTGATGACCACTATACACTACCGAACTTCTCTAGCTGCCCTCCCCATGGTTTTCGCCTCAGTCCTGCCCCTTCACCCTACCCCCGAAGAAAGTTCAGTCCAACCGGAGACAGCCCAATGGTGTAAGAGGACAAACCCTTCCCCCCAACACCCCGCCCGTGGCCGCGCATGAGCAGCAGTAGACAAGCCGCCCCCCTCTCCCTGCCACCCCAGCCATGGGAGAGAGGTGCGGTAGCGGCCTGGGGAGAGCAAAGCAGGAGACTGGGCGGCGGGGACAGCAAAGAGGGGTACCTCCGCCCCTCAGACACCAAGGGCCCCACCGCACTTCTCCTCGGCCCCTGTTCCCCTTACCCCACGGAAAACGGGGGGAGCGCGTGGGGAGAACTGCTGGGCAACCCCCAGCCTCTCCCCGCCCCCACTCGGCAGAAGCTTCTAGAAGCCCGCGGGCACTCACCGGCCAGGAGCAGCGTACACGCCAGAGCGAGCCCCCACACCGGCTTCATAGCGACGTGGGCTGCGGTCGCACACGATAACGTCCCCCCGCGCCCCCACGTCGCGCTCCGACCCCACCACCGAACGGCTTCCACCGCCGCTGAGCCCGCTGGAGCTGCCGCGGCCCTCCCCCTCCGCCTTATCAACGCGGGGCGCTGAACGGTGGGGGCCGCCGCTCCGCCGTTGACAAATCGGAGCGTACCACGCCAAAGATACAGCCAATGAGGAGTCTGGAAGGGAAGGGCCTGCGGCTATCGCCGCCAATTGCGCCTTTCCATGTGCGGTTTCCTGCGGACGGAGCGTGGCCGGCGCCGATTGGCCAGGCGGAGGGGCGCTGGGCCAATCGTTTCCGCGGACGGGTTTAACCGGCGCGGCCCGCCGTTAGGTTTTACCGAGTAAACTGCTACCGTCTAACGGTGAGGGCAAGAGGGCCGCTACCGCCGCCGCCGCGCCCGGGAGAGGTAACGACAGCGTCCACATGGGAGGCCGGCTCCCAGCACTTCCGGGGACACCCGGGATGTTTACCGCGGGGAGGGTTGCTATGGCAACAGGCGCTTCCGGTCATGGCGGCCCTGCCGCACTGCCGCGGCACTAAAGAAGAGCAAAACTGTGCAAGAGGAGCGGCCATACGCAGAGCGGAGGAGTAGCGCCAGGCTCGCCGCGCCGGCAGAGAAGGTGCGGCGCCGACTGGCCGCTGCCGTCAGCCCCGGCGGAGGGGATCCGTCCCACCGGCCCTGCAGCAAGCGCCGGTGCGCCGCGTTGCGTGCCGGAGTTGCAGTCCCCACCGGCGGGGGCCGTGGCGCCCCCTGCTGCGCGGCGCTGGGCGGTGAAGTTCGGGCGCCATTACAGGGGCCTCGCTCTGCGCGCTGTTGGTTGTCTTTGTCGCTTCGTCTTTGGCTGTCAGCTCCCCTCTGGCGTCTCTGGTGCCTCATACGGCAGTGAAGGAGACTGACTGGCTTCAGCCTAGCCTCCCCGCGCTCTCGTCTGCGGAGCTGTCGGTGAAGTTAGGCAAGCTGGGTGCTCAGCAGGCCTTTTGTGTTTTCCTGTTTTCCAGTGCTCATCTGGGCGATCATCCTCCAGTGGGCTTATTAGCACTCCTCAGCCTACCCTTGGGGCCGTTGTTTATCCATTAGCTTCCTTTCCTTCACGTTGCTCACTCCCCAGTGGAATGGAAGAGTAAAAGTGAGCAAACCTGTGGGCTAGGCTAAAGATGATTTTAACAGGTAACACAAAAGCTTTATGGCTGTACCTACTTTACGCACAAGCAAAACAAGGAATTCATTCACCACTTCCCATGGGCCAGTGGGTGTTCTGCCATCCCCAGGAAAGGAGGGCTGCATCATGTGTAATCATTACTTTGGAAGATAAACACCATAACTTCAACCATCAACCTTCTTCCTTCTTCCCCCTGCTGTATATACTGAGCACAATGTCATATAGTCTAGCTGGGGTCACAGCTCTGTCTCCTCCCAATTTCTTGTGCACCCCCAGCCTGATCACTGGTGGGTGGTACGAGGAGTAGAAAAGGCCTTGATCAGTGTAAGCGTTGCTCAATGGTAGCTAAAACACTTCTGTATTATCAATGTTGTTTCCAGCATAGTCCTCTACCAGCTACTGTGAAAAAAACTCTATCTCAACCAAAACTAGCAGATAAAGCCAAGATTTGATAGTGACTTATTTAATCATGAAATTTTGCAGTTTCAATCGCTGTTCTTCAGAAGTTGCTGCTTCACTGATCACAAATTCTCAGAGATATAAGAAGGAAAGTTACTCTCTCAAAATGTATGTGTGAATGACTGAAAAATATGTATGAGAGGTCAGGGTTGTAAGTAAAAAAACCCATCTGTCAGGTTTTTGCAGACACCTGTGTGAACTCTCAGAATTATTTCCTGAAGAGTAGTCTTAATTGAAAGTACAGTTCAGTTATTCATTATTCTGAGCAGAGAAAGCTTGTCTTTTAATAAAACTCACCTACAAGTGGGTTCAGGATTTGATTTCCTAATTATGTCTATCCTACATGATTCCCAGGGTGATATGACTAAGAATAAGCATTTGAGGGATGTAGGGATTTAGAGTAAATTTGTCTCTTGTAGAATTGTTGCGTTAATAGGTTTTTATGGCAGTCGTGATTCAGCAGTCATTTTGCTGGCTATGGAAAAACGTAATCCTTCATGACAATCTTGTTGAACCATATTCTAGAGTGGCAGGAATGCAAACCAAATCTGTTATTGACTATGCTAAACCAACAGAGATTTTAGATCAAGTTTGATGGAATCCAAATTTTATTGGTTACTTTACTCTTAATGGTTATACAAAGTACAATCTTGCTTTTGAAGGGGACACAAAACTTGATAAAACTGTGTGCTTTGAATTTAGTGGTCAGACTGGTAAGAAGTGTAATGTGACCAGTGGCATTGCTTGTTTTATGTAATTACACTGTTTGCTTTCATGAAAGCCCAGCTGGGTTACCCTGGACAAAAGTAGTAGGCAAGAAGGAAGCAGCTGAGTACTTACACTCTCACAAAGAAAGTTTCATCTCTTTACAAGGAGGTTGGCAATTGGGGAAAATATCTTCTTTGAATATTAAGCTTCTAAAAATACTTTAAAACCGTGAACATACTGTTAAATATTATTGTTGATGTTTTAAGCAAATCAGAGTAGAATTTCCACTGAAAACTTATTCATTTCATAATAAGTTCTGCTTAAAAAAGGAAGTTTTTAAGACCTTAGTTGCACTGATTACTACTGCCATTCAAAAGAAATCTGAGTATCACCTCTCAGGATTTACTGCCAAAGGAAAAGTGTAACTCTTAGGAGGTAATCATTCTTCAGCGACTTAACTACATTAAAGGCTTCTGTAAAGCAATTAGATATACTTTGATGATTGTATGCATAATGGTTGAAATAGTGTATTTAAGTGCTGTACTTGCTTTCTTAGCTGAAAATTCAGGGGCATGTGGTGATAAGAGAAACAGAATACAGGTATCATCTTCTGCAGTGCAAACAGTAAAGCAAGCTGCTCTCCATTCGTCTGAACACAATCTTATCAGCTCATCCATGTGTCCTGTGGGGAAGTCAGCTCACGGAAGCATGCCACATGATTCCAACTGTAAGTTGTAACTAGCAAGAAGTATTACTTTGCCAGAAATAGCTGTAGAGATAAACTGAAAGGAGTTTGTATGACCTGACTGTGGGTATTTGACTTAACCAGCTAAATTAGACAGCTAATCTGCCTAGGCTCTGTCAATAATAGAGAGACAGACCTCCTTTCACTGTACTAGCTTTAGCATATGACAGTTGCTTTCCAGAGCTGATTTAACTCTCTAGCCCAGCAAAATGCGCTGTAGTTAAATCAGCTTAGATCAGATCCGGGATGCACCAGACTAGAGCATGGTAAAGAGCAGTTTATGGCTAGGAGAAGGTGATACCCTGGTTTGATGGTGGTGGGCTCAGCCTGGGGTGTCCATTATATAAGGTAAAGATGCTGTACGTAAGTGCTGTGTAAGGGAGCCACAAAACTAGACAATGAGTTTGCATTGTCAGACTATTGCCTCTTGTAATACATAATTAAGTTGAAACTTGTAACTAATGCAATTCCATTTTTGTTCAGGGATAACAGAAATGCTGTAATTTGTTTCACTGCTAAATAGCCAGTTGCTGTCATGCTGTTTTTGATAAAGAAGTCTGAGTGATTTTGAGAATAATTAATGCAGTCTGAAGTTTGTACCACCACATTGAGTACCGTCTTTCTTACATAATAATAATGCATTGGAAATATGAGGACTTCTCTGCGTTCTGTAATTTGAGCGTCGTTTGCAACAGGAACAGTTTTGAGAGAAACAATTATCTTCCTTGAACTCTGGCAATGAACAGTTGTGGTGGGCTGCTGTCTAAAGAGCTGCTTGCTGGGCTGCAGTGGGGTGTAGGTGTCCTGGATCTGGTTAGGCATGAGCCTATTTTCCAGCTTCCTCTCCTCTGACTCCCTCCTGGACTTTTTCACCTCAACTAAAACAGGCAATGGATACAACAGATGTGGAGCAGAAGGAGAGAGTTTATGAGGTCCAACAGGACTGACTACAAGATAAGAGGGACTATAAAAATATCCGCATGCATAGAAACAGGTACTTCCTGCTGAGATGGATTGTTTATTGCATTGGTTGTTTTTAATCCAAGGTTGGAGCAACAGACAAGTTTATCCTGTTGCTATTTGGAAGTTATGGTAGTGAGAATTCGCCTCTCATCACTAGCTGGGTGAAATCCTTTAGGCAGAAGCAAGGTAGTTTGGTGCAAGTGTAACAAACATAATACAGTGTCTGTAAGATAACATGGTATTAGGTGTAATTCATAAATACATATTTCTAAATACACACTCACCCACCATCCTTTGGTAACCTCTGAGCATGATGAAGTATTCTGCAGCTACCAGAACTTACTTACCAATGCACACATTACCATTAGCAATGATACTCAATTGGAATGTTGCTTTTTAGTTGTTACAGTAATAGCAATACTCACTTTACCTATTTTACTTATAATTTCCTGAGAAACAGTAGGGAATAAAAACCTGCAAAGTACATGGAACAGCACTGGTACTCGCACAGACTAGAGCCAGTAAGCCAGTAGATTAATAGTGAGCTGAGTAACACTGGCAGGAACAGTATGGGCTTTTATTGATTTGTTCTCTGTTCTTGCCAGGGCATCCACCTTTGGCTGCTGCTGGAGACAAGGTAATGGACTGATGTGAGGTGGCCATTCTTAGGAATGCGTATGTTTTATACGTGCTTCATCAGCTTGAGTGACTGAATGCCTCGAGGCCTGAATGCAGTGGATATTGAACACAGTCAGAGCCAGATCTACAGGGAGCCATGGGCACTATCATGTTCAGTCAAATCAATCATCATCACAGAAAGTGGAGCAACTGCCATGAAAGATGTTGCAAATTACCTGTATGTTATCAACTTTTTCTTTTACTCTCTATTTTCTGATCATCATTCAGGGTCAAGAGAGATATGAGGGTGAATAAATAACCTAAAGAAGAGAACAAATTGAATAGAAGTTTCTCTGAGCTTGAATTAATATTTTAATCACTGTGTCACTGCATAGAAATGCTATGAATACCAGCTGAAGAAAGGCAGCAGTCTCCACTTCAAAAAAAACCCCAAAACAAAGCAAACTTTATCTGTTAACTATGCTCTGAGCTTTGTTTCTGGACAAAAATTACTCCAGTATGAACAATGAGGGAAATTTGTTTTGTGAAGGTCAGGAATGAGCTAGGTTTATTACTACTTGGCACAATAAGCATTTGCAGTACCAGAAAAGAGACCTTCAGTACTTAGGAAACTTTAGAATGAAAACTGATGTGCTGACTGAGCTTAAGTAATTTCAAGGCTAGGTAACTGCTACAGAAGCGTTGTGGGGACAGCATGTATCTGAAGAGGGATCTAGAGCTGAGTTATAGCTTTCTGTGAATTTAACATTCAGGAATTTCCAGGAGGTCCAAAGCATCTTGTAGGAACTTGGTCTGAAATGCCTAATTTTTCAGACAGTACACTTGCAGGAGACATAATTTTTTCATTGATAAGCAAATCCTAGGAGGCTGATGAAAGATTCATTGATGTTAGGCACACTACACACATGATCAGAGCTGGTGTTTAAACATCTACAGGAGTCTACTGGAGTCTAAGTTGTTCCTTCAGCAAACACTTTTGGTATAAATATTTTTCTCAACAGTAAGACTGTTGTTCACAGCACCATCAAAATCACCTTAGGAAAACCCCTTATTTATATCTTTTGCCATATCAGTCTCATACTTCCTTTTTCTTTTTTCTTTCTGCTCCGCTCTAAGTTTTGAGGAAAGCATTTGTTCTTCAAGTAATGCTGGATCTTTAGTCAGCTTTATCTTGTTCCTCCTGAGGCTGATGATTGCAGCACAGCTGGCACTGTTAGAGAAAAGTCAGTAATCTGTGGGGTTTTCCCCTTGTCAAGAATTTTTGAAGGCTGCAAGGTGGTGTCCCTTGAAGTTTAATGCTCTGTAGTCTCATAATAGAGGATTTGAGATAGGAATGGGTGTTAAGGAGCCTGGCATAAAGGACAAAATCTGTTAAGATGAAGAACTGCAACTAGAAGAATCTTTGTACGGATAAAATAATCATGTTTTGATCATTATAAAACTCTCCCTGATTCTTCAAATTCTAAAACCTCTGTAAGTTTCAATATCACTGGAAATCTGCACCTGCAGCAACATATTTCTGTAGCCAAGAATAAAAAACATATCACAGAGAATATTAGTCTTCTCAAAATAGTTAAGCCTTATTCTAATCTGTAATTACTATTTGCCATGGCTGAATAAAGTCTTAGGTTGAAACAGCTGGCCACGGTGAGTGTACAAGCAGTGGCATTCGCTATGAGCAGCCTTTCACAGCAGCTTCTGCCCTGTGATGTGTAACTGGATGTAGAGGGCACATCTGTTAACTGAAGAGGAGCATGTTGGCATCTTCAGCAAAATGAGCACAGCAAACCTGTGCTGTAAAGAATATCACTTCTGCTTTCCCTGCCCCGAGGATGGACTAGGTATCTCTGGCAGCCTAGGCGCTGTTGGTAAGGTGGTGTTGGCCTTTGGCTGGTGCGGTCAGTGGGGATAAGTTGGACTTGGGGATCATAGAACAGCCCCAGCAGCATAGAGTGTTTGCATAGTGTCACCTAGGTGTGCTGGTATAGCTTCCAGGTTGTTCCTGCGAGCTTTGCAAGCTTGCTTATCGCTCAAGTGTATGTTGAAAGTTTTAAGGGTAGAGCCTGTGTCCTCAAAGTTGACTGCCTAAATCTGAGCATATCATTGGGAAACATCATTTCTGCACACTGGCACTCATATAATGCTCAAGAACCGAGGCAGCAAGATGCAAAAAGTTTTGAAGAGAGGGCATTAAGCTCTAAATAATGTGTTTGAGTTTTTTTTCCTCTTCTTTCGAGAAAGCACGGGAGGCGGAAAGGACCTGCTCTGGCTCAGATTTGCTGGGCGAGAGCTCACCCTGGCGGCCTATGGGGACCTTGTCCTTTCAAGAGATCACCCCTGCCAGTTCTGTATGTGCCGGCGGCTGCGTTACGTATGTTCCTGCTCCTTTCAAGAAATATTTCATCGTAGTATTCTCCTTTTTGCATTGACCTCATGTTAATCCACATAATGAGACATTAAGACTAGAAAGAGACATTTCTAAAATGCTTCAACTATTCTTTGCACATATGTATGAGTGTATGCATGTATTTAAAATGAGTTTTTCTCTAACTTTTTAATAGGGAAAATATTTTTTTTGGTGGTTATACAGATTGTCACCTCTTTGAAAATGCGTCATGACTATTCTCTTCTTGTGTCCCATAAAGAGGCTCTTCGCAGTACTGCTGGAGAAGGTTAGTAGACAAGCTCTCAGCAACATTCATAGAATCATTGAATGATTTGGGGTGGAAGGGACCTTCAAAGGTCATCTAGTCCAACCCCCATGCCATGGCCAGGGACATCTTCAACTAGATCATGTTGCTCAGAACCACATCTAGCCTTGCCTTAAATGACTCCAGGGATGGCTCATACACCACCACTCTGGGCAACCCGTACCAGTGTTTTACTACCCTCTTTGGAAAGAATTTCTTCCAGCCTGAATCTCCTCTCTTTTAGTTTAAAACTGTTACTATCGTAAACATTCATTTGTGCCAGGAGAAAACGGTGATTATTCCTCCATTCAAAGACATCATAAGTAACATGCAGTACCCTGTGAGCTCTAGAACTGCTCACTGTACAGAAACAAGTGCTAGGCTCTCAGTGAAAAGCTGCAGGTATAATTTATTTATCTTTGGCTTTTGTTTCTTATACATTAGGTCAAACCCAATGTGCCTGGAAAATAGATACATAAAATATTAGAAAAAAGTCTTTGAGCTTTCTCAGGGTAAGGCAAAATATGTTCTTTTGTAATTAATGTTGTGAAATACAAGTTTATATCAGTGTAAAACCTGCATGCCACTTGTATGTCCAAATATATTTAAAAAGAAGGAAGGTCCTTTTATTGGGACTGTGAAATGCATTTTAAGGATGAGACCACTTTTTTTTTTTCTTACTAGACTTTGAATGAGAATAGTTGATATTGACCAGTTGGATCTGAGTCTATCCAGGAAGTCATAAAATCATAGAATAGTTAGAGTTGGAAAGGACCTTAAGATCATCTACTTCCAACCCTCCTGCCATGGACAGGGACGCCTCCCACTAAACCATATCACCCAAGGCTCTGTCCAACCTGGCCTTGAACACCGCCAGGAACGGAGCATTCACAGCTTCCCTGGGCAACCCATTCCAGTGCCTCACCACCCTTACACTAAAGAATGTCTTCCTCATATCCAATCTAAACTTCCCCTGTTTAAGTTTGAACCCATTACCCACTGTCCTATCACTACAGTCCCTAATGAAGAGTCCCTCTCCAGCATCCCTATAGGCCCCCTTCAGATATTGGAAGGCTG
>JAOEHX010062086.1:0-10306 GCA_025448015.1 Bolborhynchus lineola | reverse complement strand
TCTCCTCTCCTCTCCTCTCCTCTCCTCTCCTCTTCCTTTTTCAAAGCAATGCCAGAGAACAGTGTTGGGAAAAAGAAATATTTATTGACTTTGTAATGAGATTAAGGAGAATTGGAAGAGAGTATCATTAACCCAAGGGATAAATGTTATATATGCAATCACTGTTATCCAAACTGTTGTTCATCTGGAAAACCAATTTAAGTTAAGCCTCTTTTAATTGCTTCTCTGTGTACATTTACTCAAATCAAGGAAGGGGCAGAAATATTTATTTTCTCTCTGACAGATTTTTGTTGTGAATGTCTACCTTTTTTTTTTTTATGGATACTTCTTATGAATATGGACTTGAACAGGAACATCTGCCTGAGTGTCAGAACATCTCTGTCCTCTGAAGGAAAGAGGAGCTCATACTGCAGCAAGAGGGGTTGGGGTGCAGTTGAAGATGACTAGATGAGATACAGGAATTCTCAATACCACATCATAAAAATACGTTCACGGCATATGTGGGGAAGAAAAGCCTATACCCAATCTCAGCATGATGCATCTGCATTATTACCAGTAGTCCCTGTTCTGTATGTGATAATATTCTAGAGAGGAATTAAATGAAAAAACCTCCTGCCCTGAGAAAATTTTAAAGATTAACCTCTGGAGTAACAAATTCTGGAAATTGTTTTCCTGTACATCAGAAATCCTTCTGGAAGTAAATCCCTCCCATGACACGTACTTTTCATTTGCTTTTCATTTTACCCTTGCAGCAGGCTTCAGCACTCGAGGTTGTGCACCCCAGCAGATAAGCAGGATCACAGGTAACTCAGGCTGGATGGGACCTCAGTGGATCTCTGGTCCAGCCTTCTCTCAAAGCAGGGTCAGCTATGCGGCAGGACCAGGCTGCTCAGGGCATCATCCAGACAGGTGTTGAAAGCCTTTACAGTCTACACTGCTTCAGCAACATGGGGATGTCAGCATCTGGCAGTTGTGCAAGATTCCACATAGGAACAGCAAAATGTATAGCATCTGTATGTGGGCATTTCAAAGGGGCAGTGAGTGATAGTCACAAAAATGCAGGAGACGTCAGTAACAGATTCAGAAACAGCCTTGGGAATCTGTAAACCTAAAGAGAGAAACCTAAGCAGCAGTTCTGTTTTATACCAAAATGAAACATTACATTCTTATTTTTCTTTGTCTCTGGAAAAATTAGAAATTCCTCAGAAATTTGCTGCTTCTTTTTCCAGGAAATGTGTGATTTTCTGGTCAACAAAATCATACAGTTTTACTGCAGGATGCTAAATTGATGCCACAAAAAAGCTGCATTGCAATTGTAACTGTAATTCAGGCTGGATAACTGTTCCCTGTTTGTTTAGAAAGGAAGGAGCTTTGAGATGAACTGAGCAATGTAAGTGTAGAGGATTAGTTTAACGTTAGGGACACTGCTGACTTTATTTCAATATTGACCTTGGGCACCATCTCCTCAGTAATGTACATATTAAGCCTTCGAGCACCAACATTATTTTATTGATGAAGTAACCTTTTGCTTGTAGTAGTGCTATGAAACTACTGATTGTGTTTCGATGGAATTTTTCTATGTGAGAGAAGAAACAGTAAAAAGCTCAATTTTACCAGCTTCTTTTAGGTGCAAAACAGCCCACAGACCTCTGCATAAACCATTTTCCCTTTGTCAGCATATCAGAAGGTAAATGCTCAGTGCTAAATCTGCGCACAGCATGTATATGGAACTTCATGGCATACCTGTCAGATGTTCTGATTCATTTTTAGGACTCTGAAATATCACAGCTATAAAAGATTTAAAAGTTCAGCTCAGATTCAGCCACTCAATTCAAAGAACCATGCTCATTAACTGTTTACCTGCCCTTTGCATACCCTCCAGGCTCAAAATGGGAATTGGCATCTTAACAATGAGCAATGCACCAGCATTACGCTAATGAGCTGCTTGGCATATTCACCTCCATGCCACTCTGCAGAAGTTCATTCGCTTTCATGATACACCGTGCTTAGAGAAGGCAGCACCATTCAGGCAGGCAGCCCAAGGAGATGAAAGCCCCAGAGTTCAATGAACATGACAACAGCCTCCTTCCCTTCTTTCACATCCACAAGCAAATAAGTACCCACCAATGCAAAATGATGTATCTTGCAGTTGCTGCAGATTTCCTTACTGATCCCTTTAATCCTCCTTTCATTTCATACCACTTCCTAAAGGCTGGGGGAGTACAGATGCAGAGAGGTGGTCCTTGCCTTGGAAGATCTTTTTACACATGCTGACAGCAAAGTTGCAGAACAAGTCTCTCCCAATTTCATGGTATGAATTTCAAGGCTGTTTCATGAAGGGTTGTCCAGCATACATTTGATACCCCTACTCACCACCCCAATAGAGCTGCTCTGAAGTCTTCGTAAGAACTGAAGCCAAAGAGTGAGTAATAATGCTTAAAAAAGATGTAGATCTTCTACTACCACAAGCCTTTCCTCTTGAAGAACTAGATTCTATTTCCTGGAATTTTTTGACAGAAAGTACCTGCATTTCATTGTTTTGGTAAGTACCTACATGTTGCAGTGCTGCATTCATTTTGCTGGGAGATGCTGTGGAATGTAAACTTCCCTAATGACAGCTCCTTCAAGTCCTTTTCAGTCATGTCAAGTTTTCTTATTAATAGCAGAGAAGCAATCTTGCTCCTTTCAGTGGCAGCAACTCTCTAGGCAACTGCTGAGTGTATAAGAATGCAGATGGTGCCTGCCATTTCTTTTTTTCAGCACCACACTGCATTCCTTGGCTGACATGTGGAACTTGTTTGGTACCATAATGCAGCAGCTGGGACACTTCGCAGACATAAAAGCAGTTTTGCTTGCATTTTTATTGGCAGCATTGAATTTTACCCACCTGCAGGCACGATTATTTTTTTTTTTCCCCTTCTGAAATAGCAGAGCTCATGATGGTGATCTGATTTGAAACATTTTGGCACTGTGCCTATTCCTCTCTGCCACCATATACTGATGGTGCTAAGCACCCCTTCACCTGATCAGCAAAAAAAATGCAGACAAACATCTAGATAAGTCTGTAGATGGCATTTTAAGTGTTTTAATGGAAATATTACCTTTGTGTTCTATGTGTGACAGATGACAATGCTAGTATTGAATTCTACCAAATTAAACAAAACCAAGTCTCTTTACTAGAAGAACTAAATGGAGCTGAATTCTAAAATGCTGGCTGCTTTTCAGCTTAAAGTGAACTTTTCTGATAGCTTTGGTGTCCTGCTGACTACACTGGAGCCACCAGAAGATGGACAGAAACCAAAGGATCTCATGACTGAAGTTCAAAGAGCAAACATGCATAAGACATAGGGAGGATGGCTCCTTCTTAACCTTTCATGGCAAAGTTCATATATTTGGTTGATCACATGCTGCTAGTTAACTAGTTTCTGTGATGTTCCCATATCGTGCTTGTCAACAGCTGTCACTGCAGCAATTTGAGTTTCAGACTCCTGGATTGTCATTTTAACTCCTCTCTTTTTTCACGGTTTTCAAAGCAGTCTGCTGGTCCAGTTATGGCACAGTTGAAGAAAATGAATAGACCCACATCTAGATCTAGAATAAAATGGCATTAAAATGCCAGCTGCTTATTCCTTCCAAAATATGCCAACAGGCACATTTTTGCCTAAGTGTGTGTAATGGTCTGTTTCCAAGGAAAAAGGCACCTCCAGTCTCAGTATGGATGTATTTCAGCTTTACTCTGTCACCTCTCTTCAGAAATAACATTCCACTGACTACGGGAAACATCTTGGGAAGACCCTGACCACCTGGATAGTGATATAGTTCCATTCCAAAGTAATTATACTCTTGGAAAGATGTTAACATCACTCACTCACATGGCGAATTGGCTAGACAGGCAGTACCACAGTACCACTGCTGATGCTTTAGATGATGCTTCTGGCAACTGCCCTGCTCCTGACCCTGTTGGAGTGCTTACTCAGTTTGCCAAGATTAAGCTCTTTGCTGCTTAGTAGAGATTTGCTGTTGGGATTGTTATCTGTGCTCACTAGTTCTCACTGGTAACGATACAAGATTAATCAGTTAAAAAACCTCAAGGAATGTTTTCAAAGTAGGGTAATAACACTCCTATTTGACATATTATTAAAGATTTCTTCAAAGTTTTAACCCAGAGTACATGAAAGTATTCAGCCAGATAAAGGCACATACCTGATTGCAAGCAACTCTACCTTAGTTTCTAACAGCAGATGTTGACAGTCTGACAACTGTCCTGTGTGCAGGCAGAAGCTCCCATGTGCCACATGCATTTTGCATTAGCACATTGCAAAAATCTGGTTCCAATTGTAAATTTCAGCAGACTTCTTTTTCAAATGTGAAGTCAAAGAGAGTGGAAGCAAGCTCTATTCTCCAGCTGCAGCTCAGTTGGATATTTTCTTCACTTGTTTAGTGTACTGCCTTATTGAGATTGGTTAAGTAAAAAACAAAGCAGGCATTTTTGGTGCAGGTCACTTGGATCTTGAAGTGAATTACAAGATCAGCTGTTCTGACAGCCCAAAAGGAGTATTTTTAGTTCCACAGTTAGTAAACCAAATCAGCAGGACATGACTTTTTGCATGTTCTCTGTGAAAATCAACTGTTCTCTAGTGTTGGAGATGACGAGGTACAACTCTGCTTTGGCATATGGAATGGCTGAATTTCAGCTACTCTACTGTTCTAGTAGAGCTCATTCTTGTAGGAAAACTTATGGTACTGCATCAGTGGGAAATCCTCAATACCAAATATTCGCTATGGAATCTGGACTTTGTTTCATTTAGCCAGCACTATTACACTCTCAGGTACAGATCAAGCTGAAAGACTGATGTGAATGGAAATATTCTGAAAAAGTGCACTTGAAACGGTGTGCACAGCAGTGATAGGTAAGTGCTGTTCACACAAATGTATGTGACTTTTGAAGAGCACAGAAAAGTTTTAGGGAGCATCAGAGGCTAAAAAAGCACAGGTGAATGCTGACAAATTAAGCTTTGGTTTAATTATGAAATGAGTGGCTTTGCTCCACTGTTGAACACTTTCTGGATTTTTTCACACAAACAGTGGCACAGTTCTGAGAAGAATTAAGACCCCAGATTTGGTTAATTCCTCCTGCTTTGCTTATTACCACTGGAACTTCTGTTAATGGGCACCAACTCCTCTGAAATTACTACTGAATGAAAGAAAGTTCCGACTTTATAGATGAATATTCGTTACTGAGGGTTTCCTATTGTCACACTACCATAAGTTTTCAGATGGTTAGATTTACTGAGATAGCATGTCTCTTATTTTTTTATATTAAAATGAATACAAAATATCTATATTTAGTCTTAATTTTAAAGTTTAAAATAAATTTTTCTTAACAATTACTGTGAAAGTTCTCAATATTGCAGATATAGGACAGAGATGTAAAACAGAGCTGTGGGATGGCTCTCCTGGGTCCTCTTTCTGGACTTTGGCAGAAGCAGAGTAAGGAGAGCTTTGCGATCTTGCTAGTCCCTGGTCTCTTGGTCTAGTTTTAGGGGCTTTTCTGGATGGTGAGTCTGCGCTCCTGGTGTTTCTCTGCTCTAGCTCCAGCCCACTCTGCTGGCTCTCACACTAACCACAGTTCAGATCATTAGCAGCTCTGTGGTCTGTATCTGCAAAACAGCAGAACAGGATGATACAACACTTATACCACCATTGTACGTATGTGGCACTCCTAAGGGAAGGTTATTATAGGAACTTTTCAAAGGGACTATTGAAAAGCTCAGCCAGTTTCTCTGTTTAAGAGCCCTGGCAGTCTCCCCTTGATGAGAGGACATAAGCGAGGCAGTGCACAGGTTTTGGGTGCTGGGGCAAGTTGCCGTAAGCAGAGGAAAGACTGTGGTGTGTGCTGCTTCATCCTGGTGCCAAGGATAGGTGGTCTGGCTCATGCAGACACTGCACCAATGTCATTGATGCAATTGACCCTTCTGTCTCCCAGCTGTTCCCTGTATGTGCTACAGTCCTTCTGGTGGGGCTTCAAGCAAGGCAATTTCACGCAAGGCAATTTCTCATTCATGGGCAGTAACAGAGCTTCATGTATCCCCCAACTCATTTTTTTGGAGGGGCAGGATGCAAAAAAGGTCTGGAAAGTATTCATAAATGCATGTCTGCTGTTGGCATGTCGTACATGTGCACTAGTCAGGTGCTTAGAGAAAGGCTGATGAAGAAACTAGAGTGTTACCATGTAGGACAGTTGCTAAATTGCTTTCCCCATTAACTAGTGACATTTGAGTTAAACTAATGAGAAGTACGTCTGCTGCAATGCAGTGTACATTTATTCTTGGAGACTGCTTTTTTTTTTCAGTTTATGTACTGTTTCACCAACATACAGCCACCATTAGAGCTGATTAATGATGCCTTTCATTAAAAAGAAACTATTATGGACAGCCTTATTTGATAGATCTACGTTACAACTTTTCTATTTCTGATCATCATCTTCTGTCCCTCCCTTCTACCCATTCTCATCTTTTCTCAGAAATGATAAGCAAAGCAAGAGATAATGCATTCACAGCCTTTGATCAACTGCTGTACATATGGCGCATGATGAAAATCAGACAAAAAGCAAAGTGATATTCTCAATAAAATAGGTACTTCTACATTAATAATTTGCTATCATCTAAATTGCCATAAAAATCTCTGCTAGACTGATATAAGCCTAATGCCTTTTGCACAATAGGCAGGTTTTAAAGTACAAAGATACATCTCTTCTCTGATACAATCTGTATTTTAATGGAACTTGCTCTATAAGAGATGGCCTCAGGATTTCTACAGCTAGGGTATTCAGCTGCTTGCTTTAGGCTTATCTGACCTTGCCTGTTTTATATTCAGCTTACTGCAAGGAATTTTCAATAATATTGGAAGTCAAAAAAGCTCAGTTCTGATTTTTTTTGAACAAAAGTCCATGTGTGTTTTCTATTTGGACCCACGGACCTACTGGATGGGGAGTGATGGCGGTGTCCCTGTCAGGGTGTGTTTCCTTTTTGGAATCATGTTACATCATTTGATTTTCTGCACAGATGTCTCACTTTATTCAATTAAAAGTGTATTGTGGAGATATTTCCCATTTGATTGCAGAAGTAGCTGCAGTCCTTGGAGTTTCTCAGAACAATCAAGTAGAATAGCAAGAATGCCTGGAAAAACAAAGTCAATACACTTTCAGTAGTTTAGGTTGCACCTACCTCTGGTATGACAAATGCAGAGGCCACCTCTATCCAGTGTATGTTAACCAGTCATAGAAGAACTTTGTATGACTGGGAAGGAGGAGCAAACACCATACTCCAGAAAAGAAAACACATTTTCAAGAGGCTGTGTTGACCAAGTGTATCTTGGTAATATTCACAAAGAATATAAGATTCAGCTCATAAATTCTTTAAAAATACTCATCCCACTGTGAAGACAGCACTTTAACACTGTGTTAGGTACCTGAGGTAATGAGGGATACCTCTCTTTTCTTACAGGTATGAAGTTCCAAATATTTTTCATCATGCTTTATCAGCTATATATGGCCTGCAATGGATCTACTTAGTTTGCTACTTATTGAGCCCTCTGACTTCCCTCTTGCTGTATCCTAATCTTAAGCGGTATCTTACTTAGCCTGGGTTTGATTTACTTTCATCCATACTCAAGGAAAATAATGAGTTTGACAGCATGTCAAGGGAGTATCTGGGCGGAATCAAAAAAAAAAATAGGTAAAGCAGGCAAGGTTCCTGCAGATGTGAGGTCTTGACTGAACCACCTTCTACCATGGCAGGAAGCAGCCTGCTAACTCAGATATCTTAAAATGGCTCTCTGCAGTGGTGCCACTCAATTACAGACACAATCTCTTGTGAAGGCATTATCATGGCAATATTTAGCTCCTCTACATCACCAAAACAAAGAATCTCTATTAAAAGATAGGCATAAAAAAGCAAGAACTTTCTGCTGATTTATTTGTACCAACCATTGTTGTACCCAAAGCATACAGGCAACTTCCTATAGCACATTTTCCCAGTCTTTAAGCCTCTTTTATATCTTTGCCCAACACTGCAGAGGTGGCTGTGCACTAAACACTCAGAACTGCTCACCAAAATATTTTCTCGAATTTTTTCAGGAATACATAGGTATAGTAGGTGTTCTGGTTTTGAAAAGGAAAGCTTATTACCCCTGGAGCTGAAGCCGCAGTACGTGTGAGAAGCTTCAAAAATATGACAAAGCATAGAGTATGAAGAATAAAAAGTGCAGCAAATGGCTTCTCAAGGACAGGAGCTGTTCAGAACACTTCTCACCCATAAATACTATTCCTATTACCCACCAGAACAAATGGGGTGATTACTAATGTGGAAGATTAGAAATCAAAGCTAGAAGGTGCTGTGGAGCTCAGTGGACTATGGTATTAGAAATGTGCTTTAGTTAAATGGCTCTGAATTTTTATACCTTTATCCAGAAAAAGAAACAACGTGATGCAAAGGCATTTTTTCTGAAAGTCCAAATTGTATTTTTAAGCTGAGTTCTTTGGGAGTGCTCTCAATTCTGTAGCACTTGAATGCTTTGTTTATATGATTTTCCTCCTCCTTACAATGCATTTCAACATTACAGCCTCTTAAGAGATATGGACTTCTCAAAGTGTATTATAAACACAGTAAAGGCAGGAAAACAATCTCTGAAAATATAATGCTTTGGTTCAGCGTATGAGCACAAGGTCAGTAAGTAGCACACTGATGAACATTCAGTCTGCACTGAGGTGAAAGGTGTAAGACATATTTCAAAAGAATGGTGTAACTTAAAAGGTTTTAGCAACTAGTTTGTGTCCTGGTAGTGGTTTACCTTGCTTGCCCTTTACATTCTGTGAGGACTTTCTGCACTGCACAAGATATATTAGTTTTTTCTTAGCAGTGAGAGGGAGCACAGATTTAAAGTAAAAAAGGACAAAATATTATGAGGACATTTCATTTGCAACCAGTTCATATCACCGAGGACCTCATAGTGCTTGAGATGTCATCTTGTGCCCCACACTGCCATTTTCCTGCCTTATCCAGTCTTTAAAATCGCTGATATTCAGTGCAGAAAGCCCATTATAAATTAGCTACAATTAGGCTCAGCTCTTTTATCAGAGCTTTATCCTTCCAATTTCTAACTGCCAGTTGTGGCTTTGAACACCACCTTATCTGCACAGTGCCTGATTATTGAGGGAGTTACACAGGACTTACAAAAACAGCAGGTGGTGGTGATGACTTGAATGTAACCTTAACACAACCTTGCTAATGCTGGGGCCAGTGCCTTAATCTAAATATCTACTTATATACTCTTTGGCTTATTTTGCTGCAGAGACCTTGTCAAACACACAAGAGTTTCTGGCTGTAGATCAATAGCAGTATGAGCCTTGCCTGCTCTCCTGATCTTTTCTAGGTGATTAGTGTTGAACTAAAGGTCTGCTGACAGCCTTTAAGTGGTGTGTGGCTGGCCAGGTTACTAAGGTCCCACGCATGTCTTTGAATTGCCTGGGTTCTAGATGGGAAGATTCTTTATTGTCTTTGGAAATTCTTACTAAAATTCTCATTTTAGCTATAGGCAGTAAAATCTTTTTAGAAATAAAAGAGGTGTTCAAAGAAGTTTTGATTATGAACCAGAGATAAATAAATAAGGTTTATTCAGGGTTTCAGATTGAAAGAGAAAACTTTGCAATTAGATATATTTTTTAAAATCTTTACCTTCTTTTTTCTTACCATGTAAAAATGGAACCAGTAGCACTCCATCACTTCCGTTTGTGGGAATAATGTGCATCATTTTCTTCCCATTCCTCCTTTTTTTTCCCTAGCTTCCTTCATTTTAGAAACTGTTATGCTCCAGATATACTTGTGGGCACTGTGATAAAATCCAATAATACATTTCAAAATGTTACATTCTTGGAAAATTTTAAAACTGGCCTGTTCTAAAAATCAGGACAGATGGAAAAAATGAAGTAAATTTCAATCTAAAAAAGTTGTAGATTTCACTTCTGCTATTAAAAAGTTTCATAAATGAATAAAGAAAAGGAAGAAAGGATATGAAAAGGGAAATATTTTGATTGTTTTTTTTTTCAGAATTTAAAATTAATATTTATTTTTAATATTAAAAAAGCAGATGGGAGATATTAAAGAGAATTTCATTATAATTTTAGATGCTTTTTCTCAAAGTCATGATAAATATTTCCTGCATGTTGCTTCAGAATTTAAATGCCTGTATACATGGTAGGGTTCCCATAAAATGATTCACGATACATATGTTAGGATACAGTAATTCT
>JAOEHX010062083.1:38376-80965 GCA_025448015.1 Bolborhynchus lineola | reverse complement strand
ATCAGTGCTGTTCCCAGGCTGAAAGTCAAAAACACAGCACAGCACCAGCTACTAAGAAGGAGAAAAATGACTGCTACTGCTGAACCCAGGACACTCTCCAAGAGCCTAAAGGCACTTCTCCCTGCTCACCCAAAGGAGACAAACTACCCACTCTCCAGAAACTTAGGTCTTTGTGAAAACAAAAGCCCTTGAAAGCGTCAAAGAACTAACTGGAAGATAAAAAAAATAAGGACTTTTCCTTAGTCATACATCATCAATACATCCTTGACTTTTCATGAGAGGAGAATTATTTTTGCAATGAATTGTATAATCAATGAAAACCAAACCATTCTTATTTAATCGGAAAATTCAGAGAAAAAAGGTGTTTAGCTAAAGTCTCTTCATAAGTAACTTGCCACTGCTATGTACTCTAATGAGTGAATTTAGGTGTTAACTTTGCAATCAGTTCCACTTGGGTAAGCTCTCACACAGAACTGTACCCGTGTCTGACTGCAGGATGGGGATCATGGCAATGTAGGTAGCTACACTGTGGTCCTGGGTTTCTTGGGTCACATTCCCGAATGACAAATACTTAAATCTTCATCTGATAATTGACATACATTATCTAGGAAGTCTGAGCAACAAAACCTCAAGGTTAAAACAAGATAATTGTTGGCTTGCATAAAGATGTGGTAGGAAGGTTACTTTAAAAATAAATAATTACATATTCCTTTCATAAATAAAACACTGCTGTAAAATAATAAAACATGGGAATCATTCTGTCTTACTTAGGTGAGACATTTCAGATTTTGCATGAAGCAGCAGCGAGTGCTTCCCACTGCCATTGCATGTTTCTAGGTGTCATGTGGGATGTGCTGTGGGAAGGGACACAGTCATCTTGCTCCACAATCTCCCAAGCCCACTTCTTTCTCCTCTTGTGTTTCCCTAACTGGTATGGTTGTATTGTTTACAAGCTAACCAGATCAGCCAGACAGTTCTGGATTAAAATTCACTGAGCTAAAAAGCCTGGTTATTTTCAGCCAGAGCAGATCCCTATCCTGATGCCCTGCCTTGTTGCAGAAGGGAAGGAGAAGTTGAGGGCAGTGAGCAGGGAAGGAGTAAAGCACTTCATTTGACTGCTCAGTTGTTTGATAATGTCCAAAAGAGCTCATGAAGGTAACAGGTGCCCTGGATGGTGTCAGCACAAATAGCCACTAAGGAGCATTGAGAAGTCACTGTTTTCTATATTGTAGCACAAGCATCCCCCAGCTCTGTGACACTGCTTTCAGCAGGGACTTTCTGCTGAAGTTCCACTTAGGTGCTTCTCTCAAGCAATCTGTTTCCCTGCTGATGCCAACTCACCAGTACAGTTTGGGTATACATAAATAACTGAGAATTCTAGAAATAAAACTAAAAACCCCACTGACTGCAACAGGGGTAGGATGTCTCTTAGACGTCTTTTGGGAAGAGAATGAAAATACTATACAGGGGTTGATTTAACCCATGAAAAACATTCAGAGTATGAAGCAGATAATCAAAGGTGGTCTTAGTGTCGAAGAAAGTAACCGCTGCAATGAAACTTCAAGAAACTCGGGGAATAATGTTTATTCATAACCCTGCTGAAATTTTAATTCTGTCAATTTGTGTGTACATGTTTTCCACATCTTTAATTTAATTTTCTAATAGACCATATTGTTTCAAGCTCATGAATTTAAAGCCACTATAACTACTCTCAGTTCCAAAAAATTAGATACATATTGTGAGTTTCATAGGGCTGATCAGGTTGTTTACAATGGAACATGAGGCATTCCTAGCAGAGGACTAGTTTAAGACTGATTGGCTCATCTACAGGTTTATCAACCAAAAGAACTAAGGAAATTTGCAAAACCATAGGCAGTCCATATAAACTAGGAAAATAAGCTATGTTTGAAAACATCTGCATAGAAGTTCAACTTTGTGCCTTGATATTCTTAAAGGTGTTATGGGTTATCTATCTTGACTGAGACTAATAGAAGATCCAGAAAACTGAAAACAGCAGAGACTCTATTCTGTATTTCCACCCCCGTAGGTGTTGCAGCTAATGTCAGCAGGGAGGACTGACCTTACAGTGTTTCACTTTCATTTTATGTAATGAAAGACTGATGGGAAAGAGAGAAATGTGCGGGAAGGAGCTGAGTCATACAGCTTAGCCTCTGGATATGATATGGGGATAATAGCAAGAAGGGAAGACATACTCCACCATTTCTGCAACTCTCCTCTCCTCATCTCCTAATACATTTTATGGGTTTTTTCTTATGTTGCAAATGTGATGGCACGTTTGGCTGGGCTGCAAAACAGGGGCTGTGCCAGGTGAGAGGCTGAGCCACCTGAGCTCGAAGGATAAATTCCTTACTTCAGAGGTAATAGGAGAATCAAAACTCTAGGTGAAGTCTAAGCTCTGCTGGAAGAAAGACAGTGGGACTGTGTTAGTATCATAGAATCACAGAATCACAGAATAGTTTGGGTTGGAAAGGACCTTAAGATCATCTAGTTCCAACCCACCTGCTATGGGCAGGGAAACCTCACATTAGACCATGTCACCCAAGGCTCTGTCCAGCCTGGTCTTGCACACTGCCAGGAATGGAGTATTTAACACTTGTTTGAGCAACCTGTGCCAGTGCCTCACCACCCTCACAGTGTCTCTGTAATATAAACAAATAAACCCTCCCAACTAGCATTCTTACAAACTGGTGACGACTCTGTTCTCTATAGCCTTAGCTAAGCTACAGGAAAACTCTCTTAATCCTGACATTCTCCTGGTGCAGACTCAGTAACTATAAAAATGAATACAATGGAAGACCTCTTTGGCAACCAGATATTATTCTCAAACAAAGCTTTATTTTTTGTGCAGGTACATGACTGTTACTACCACAGATTTCATTTTAGTGATCCATCTAGCCTGATATTATTTCTCAGAAAAATAAAGACTATTTCCAATAAATGGACAAGAAATCCTCATTACTATTTTGTAATAATCCTATTCATTCCTCTTGATTAGTATTAGACCTATACCTCAGGAGAATTTACAATTCTCTACTGAAATTTCCAACTGCCACATCAGAGACAGCAGATAATACTGTTGCACAGCCTCTTTTAAGTTCTTCTTAATATTTTACCAAGATTTTAATCTTTCAGAAAATGCTGCAAGGTAACAAATTTCATGATGCAATGACATGAAACAGGCAAAGTTTTTCGTTTGCCTTCTTTTCTGTATCTGTGGCTATAGGCAACTCTCCAGACAGAACAGCTTCCCAGGGACCAACAATTGCCATCTAGCTTGAGACTTCTACAACAGCTTTCCCTCCCTGTGGTGCATTGTATAGTTTCCAGGTATGAATACAAAAAGAGTAAGATGTACTATACCTTGTAGTCCATGCCACTGACTTTCCTTTCTTTCTAAATCAAAGTATTGTCCCCAAATTTTGCCATTTTGTAACCAGGTAAAGCTCATGTCAGAAGTATCTGAGAAAATGGTGTCTGAATAATAGTGTAAGTGTGAGCATTGGTATTTTTTTATGGGCATCTAAGTCCAGTTGCTCATAAACTTTTTTCATTGCCTTGAATCAATAATTAAAATAACAGCATCACTGCTAAAGTGATTCTAGTGGAGTCTCAAAGGCCACAACAGCAACCTATGCCAGCTAGAATCATTACAAGCTTTCCTTTGCCAGCTGCAGGAGTGCAAGTGTGCATCCACACCACACACTGTGTCTGAGCAAGGTCTTTGTTCCCTGTTGCTCCTTCCACTGGCCAGATGCAGTCCATCATCACTGTGAGAAGCCACTAGGCATCATTCAATGAACTGGTGGGTAAGAGGCTCCTGCTGTTGCCATTGTCCCACCTATGTCTGACCAGAGCCACACCAACTCCAGCAAATGTGTTTCCACAGAACAATGATGTCTTTGTTGGGTGTTAAGAGCGTTTGACAGCTGCACTTCCATAGGAATATAGCCCTCAAATAAAGCTTGCCTGTATTTAGGCCCAAACAGAATCTCTCCTTCACACCCGATTTCAAGGGCTGAAGATTGAATGTAGTATTTACATTTCATATACAGGCGACGTCTAGAACCCTTATGAAAACATAATTATATTTATATTCAGTATATGCAGAACCAAGGCTCATTATGTCAAAGCAATGCCAAATCAGAGACTAACACCTACGCCTGATTATGAAGTAATAATATTTTTTGCTAAGAAGTATTTATGTTATGTATGGTATTTCCATCATGTCCACAATAGCACCAGTGATCAATTACAAATCCTGCAAAGCTTACGTGCCTCACCTGTCAAGTGGATTATTGAGAAAAGGTCCCTAAAGACCATCAAGTGACATAAGTTATTCCACATTAAATGGAAAATCAATCTAGTGGTTAAATAAGCTGTTTTCTGCACCAGGAATCTTGAATTTTCTTGAATCTTTCAAATCTTCAGTTTGAACAGAAATCTATTCAAACACTGGTGCTGTGATATTATGTAGTATTTCTGATGGACTTATGTGAAAGCTTCCCTCCTTTGGATGGCTTATTAATCAGGTGGAACGAAAGCAGCAAATGGTAGACAGATTGTAGACTAACCTGATCCTGACCACATCACAACTGGCTTGATATCTGCTGGTTTTCAGTCTCAGTCTTTCAATTATTAAATGCTAATAGGCTTGTTTCTTGCCAGGAAATGGACAGTACAAGGCTATGGCTTTAGTACTAAAGCCTTTGCAGAGAGCGTAGCAGACTCAATAACAGGGAATTTGACACTGGTCATATGGAAGATTTAACACCTCCTGTACCACAGTGTAGCAAACTGAAGTTAGATATTAGAAACTTGATAAGATTTGTACAGCCAATTGGAAATCCAGGGAAGTCCAACCTTTACCAAAAGTCCATGAGCCACCCATATTCAGGAATCCAGCCATTAGTCATAAAACTCTAAAGGAGCCGACAAAAATGGATTGGATGTTACAGGCAGAATATCTTCGATAGCATCTATTTCTTACTGTACACATATGCATGGACTGATGTAGGAATTCACAAGTAATAAGGTGTTTTGCCTATTCTGTCTCATTTTTCTTTAGCAAAAAATGCTTGTATATGCACAGCTGTTGTGGCAACAAGGCATATCAGTGTATGCTGGTCCCCTTCAAGCAGTGGCAGGGATGTCACAGAGAGGCCCATAGCACAGTTCACAGACATGGACAGTGGGTCTGATGTTGATGCACATGTGCTGTTGATTCCTCTGTGTCAGACATATATCGTCTGTGATCCTACACAGCAATCCTGTTGCAGCGAGAGTGGTATCTTCTGAGTGCTGAGTAGGGATGATCCAAGACCCCAGTCCTGGGGGATCACCCTCTAAGATGGCCCTGAACGTGTTACTGATGTCTCCCACCTACCATCACCCTGCAAGCAAGCCTATTTTCCTGGTGAATCATCTCAGTGAGGGGTCAGCCATCACCAGCTTCCAGATGGGTGCTTAGAAGATCCCTGAACAGCAGTGCTTCTTTCTCATTCAGGAAGGAGCGCTAACGTTCCCCCAGAACTACCATCCACAGAGCACTGTGTAAGGACAGAGAAGCAGAGTGGAAATTTACTTTGGAGTTAAACAAGTAGTACATGAAGTGCCTGCCACATAGTGGATATGTAGCTTATTCTTAGGCCTCCAAAGCACTACTCAGAGGAGGCACTAAACCCATCCCACATGGCAGTTGAGAGATATGCCCCTTTCTTCAGTGAGGAAACTACAAAACATCTGAACAAATGTGAAGTGACTAGGAATGGCCAACCAGCTTCCCCAACAGCCTCCTTTTCTGGAGGAAGGGATATGACAAGATCCAGCAGGCAAATATAGAAACTCAGGGAAGCCCAAGACAGCCCAGAAATCACCAGTGACATGTCAGTACAAAGCATCTCTTGTGCAGTTGATTCTGCTTTTATCAAGTAGATACAGAAAGTAGCTGCAAGTGGTGGAAACGCATGGGGAAGTTCAATTTAGTGGCATTTCACTCCCACTTGGGATGCATGCAGGTGACTACACAGCTCAGTGAAGAACAGAGTGAGGAATCAAGGAAGGTAAGACTCAGATTTCAGTGTAGTGTTGCTCATTTATTTCCCTCTGCATCAGTCTGCCTCCTGGGATATTTTACAAGCAGGTTAAAAGCTTAGATTTCCAAAGAAGGGGATGCACATTGTACAAATGTAGCACTTTGTTTTATGAATGCCATTTTTGCTAGTGAGATTGCCTAAGCAGGCTTTTGCAAAAAAGAAAGAAGAATATTCATACCAAGAGCTGGGAAGCCACACTGTCCACTGCAAACCATCTGTTGCTAAAAAGTAAGTGGGGAGGTTTCTTTCTATGTTAAGAAGTCCATCATGGATTATTTTGTAATAGCAGTTTTGATATGATAAATGCTTTCTGGTAGAAAAAGTGACACTTTCCAGAGTGTGAAGAGCCATGTATATTCATGGTATGTTACTTTTTAAAGTAATTGCTCTCTTTGTAAGAGGTCAGTCTGTGATTTTTAATACATTCAGCTGATACTATAAAAAGGCAACTGAGTTGATTTTAAATAAAGCAAATTCTGTGTTTCATGAAGTTTTATTAGTTTCTTTGAAATGCAGATTTGTATTAGCTGAGCATGAAATAAAAGGCAATGGTAGCTGTACATGAGAGATAAGTAGGAGCATTCGTATATTCATGCTTCACCACTCTTTTGGGGGTAGCTTTTGTATTTACATTATTACAGACGCTGTCTGAGGGGTGAGACTGTCACCTGCATTTTTAGGCCCAGCAAGAGAAGCATGTTAAAGGATTAGTTTACTCCTAATTTCTTTTCAGCTTTGCTTTTCAGGCAAGCAGCTTGGACGGTATCTCTTTTCAACGTAGGTGCTTTCCAAAGAGAAAATGCGAAGTATTACAGGACATCCCGTCCTTTACAACACTTAGGGCTTCTGATTTGGGAAGTAGCTGTACTTAAGTTCCTGTTACCTCTTCAGCTCAGCCCACTTCCTGCAAGTACTTTACACAAGAGGGCGTGGTAGAGTTTTAGGTAATAGGCATCAAATGAACGCCCAGGATCTGAGCACAAAGCATCCTTTGATGCCTGCAACTACTTCAAATTAATTTATCATTTGTGCACCCAATCAGAATACACATTGACAGCAGTGACATTTTACACCCACTTGGCTTTAGGGTAAGTGAACCCACAATACTCATGGCAATGAAAAAAAATGAAGAATGAAAGCCCTAACTTTACCTTCATTCAGCTAGGACATCACATCCAAGCAATCCATTTCCCAGCCTATGCAACTAATTTTGTTCTCATACATTAGCAGAAGAGAGCAGCATAGGAATGCATAAATCAAAAAATCTATTTTCCCTTTAATTTTGCACAATACTCCTGAAATCTTTTCTTTCAAGTTGCATTGAATATAATTACTGAGAAGACCTTAAAAGTGAAGATGCTGATTCTTTAATTTTCTCTACATCCAAAAGTCATGCATCCATTTCCCCTTTGATTTATTTCCTGGATGAAAATCCTGGAAAAAATAAAGATTTTTCTTAAATGAAGCATTATAAAATTTTAGTGACCCATTTAGCAGCTTATTTCAATAGCCATATTAGCATGCTCCTAAATGGAAGTCCATGAAAGCAAGAGCTGTAAACTTTATTCCTTCCATTCAACTGTTCTTTTTTCTTCCATTAAAACTCCATTTACAGAAGAGATCAAGCAATATCACGCTAGACTTTTTAACCAGATACCAACAGAATAGCCTCCCAAAAAAAGATCTGGTCCTAATTTTTTACAATGCCCCAGAAATCCACCTCATAACCATGAGACAGCTAACCTACATATCAAAGGGACCAAACCAGATACACTTAAAGTTTAAAGCACAAAATGTTAGTTTTGTGAGGCAGACAGACCATCTATAAACCAGGGGATAGCTAGAGACATGAGTTGAAGCAACCCAAAATAGAGTTTCTTTTGGGTTTATACAATGTACAGCTTTCTGGCAACCGAAGTAGGCAAGGCTTTAGCCTCCTCCACCCTCCCTCCCATGTCTACCTAATGATCTCACATGCCAGAACACTGCTTGGGCCATGAGATGCTGGTTTGGTAGTTCTGTGTCATTTCCACTCATGCCATAAAACAATTATTTTGCCTCACATTTGCTTAAGGGATGTCAGAGACCTAGAAGCAGCCCTTATAGCAGAAAGTCTTATTCAACTAAAACCTTTGTTGTAAGAGCTTGGGTTTTTTTTTGTTTTTTTTTTTTTTGTGGGGCTGTCACTTCTTAGTAATTATTTCTTTTATGCTTCACTATAGTTTTAAAGTAAAGAAAAAGGGTTTTTAAACAGCATAGTCATTCCCCCTCAAAAAAAACCCCAAACAAAAACAACACAACAACCCAAAAACCAACACACACTACTGCTCTGCTCTGGCTCTTTTGCAACCAGAATGAGAAATGGCAACTGGGAGTTTGCTGCTACAAATGATCATTGAAATAAAATGTAACTTTTTTAAATAATGAGGTGGACTTACACAGCATGAAAGTGCATCTTTTCTTCTATAAAATCATGTGTCATGCACCTGTAAAACAATGAATATTAACATTACACCTGTATGATATTTTTCTGAGGTTAGGCCTAAGAGCATGAAAAACTATGATTTAATCCCGATGGGTCCAAACGTGCTTTCCAAATTGTCTGGGAACAGGGACAAAGAGGTATGGCTACTCACACACACACAAAAAAAAAGCCTTTGTGGAAGTTGTAACACAATGTGGGACAGACTTACTATGAAAATGTCTGGGAGGGAGGAGGAAAGGTCATTAAAGGTTTGAGGGTCGATAAGTGAAACAGGCAAGAGGATGCGTAAATATAAGAGAGATGTAATGTGTCTCTGAACAATGAGTTTTTGAGAGAGGAGCAAGCTGGAGCATCAGCTATCTTTTCAAAATATCATTTCAAGGTTTATAAACAAAATAACCTGTTTAAGTGTTTTTTGTCATTCACCTCTGAGGAGAAGATCAGATATCTCATATCTGCACATTTATTTCAGATAGCTGAAACAGTAAAATTTAATGAAAATGCATTATTAAAAATGCATCACATAGCAAACTATCAAATTAAGATGTATTATATTTATTTCACATATATTGTACTTGGATTAAATTATCTAACAACAGCTTTTTGTGAGATAAACATATTTTAAGAGCCTGAAGTTTTATTTGTAATGACTTGCATGCAGAATGGTTCTCCTCTAATGAAAATAGGAAATATGATGAGCATGAATGACTACATTGCTACCAGTCTGGGAATAAAAGCCTTTTTCTTTTGTTGGAATGTATGTCTAATAGGTTCAAATAATGACTGTGTTATTTTTCCAGTATCGTATGTGCTTTGTTAAGTATTCCCCTTTCTCTTGTTCTACCATTTATGCATGGAGTGCTGACAGTGTCCTTGCATCTCATGTCTGTGAAACAAGTCTCCCCCCTCTCCTAAGCAGACTCCTCATTACTGTTATCCTGAAGCTTTAACTGACAGCTCACTGCTATTCAACATCTGAATATTCTGAAAGACCAGTATTCTGCTGTTTCCAGAAATGACTTGCTCAAATGCCTGATGTTTCGTGTGCTGCTTGACCAACGCCACATTAGCAGAAGTGTCTGGCTGTATGTGACTATGAAGAGCCAGTGATTCATTAGGTTGACTTGAGCAAATGATCACCACATTTCTCATGGGGAAAATGCATTTGACCACTTCCTTGTGTTGGACCCAGTTTTGTTCCCTCACAAAAAAGTCACACAACCTTTGTGTGCATGTTCAATGAGGCTGAAACAAACTGAACAAGTCAACAAGTCAAGTACAGCATGTTTGGTCCACATGCATATGAAACACCAGAAAACAGACCTGTATCACATCATATCACAGAATATGTGCTAGAAATGCCCAAGACCAAGAAAACAGTGAAGAAACATTTTGTAATTGTAGCTCAGTACCAGACGTTCTGAGCTGAAACAGCACAGAGTAATGAAATTCACCCCAAATTTGTATGCATATGAGAAGGTAATTGCTTTTTATTGTGGTGCTGTGAAAGAGAATGATGGAATTACTTCAAACAGATACTAGAGGTTCCAATGAAGATGCTGTATAGTGGCCTCTGTAATAGCCTGTTTCACTATGGATTTATAAATGTAATAATTAAAGATGCAACTTTACGGCATAATGTCCCTCGTCATAACTTATAGGAACAATGACTCTTCCTCTTGACAATAAATCATAATGCCATTAAATTTGTGCTTCACATAAGGGCATATTAGATACAAAAATAGGATAATCCATTCATTACAGTTTGGTGTGCTCAGTTGGTACAGAGTTACATGACTATATTGTTACACTATTGATTATGTGATGAAGATGCCTCACAGGGGGCAGAGAGCAGGACAAGAGAAGGTAGCCCTTTCAGGGGTCTGAAACATTCCAGCAGAGTCCACACTGTTTTTCATCTGGAGGGTCAAATTCAAAATACGGCACTAAAGCTTGCTGTAGTGCTGTATCCCCAGGTGTTGCACAACTCACCTCACTGGAGGCAGCAGATGAACATTGCTTGCTTTCAAACATAAATACACTGCATGTGTCATTCCAGCTGAAGAAAAGAGTAATAGCTGATTAAAAAGCCATTACAATCCTTCTCAAGGTATGACTGTGCACAGCCTGCTGTGTTCTGCAATGTCTTCAAGCAGCCATCAGGAAGCATGGCAATGTCTGGCACTTGCCAAGATTAGTCAGTCTTTGTTTCTAGCTAGACTTTGACATGATTGGAGCCTGTAGAGTTGCTATTCAGTGAATTACTGCTAATGGCATTCGTTATTAAATCAGAGCAGCCAGTTACAGTACTTCTCAATCATTCTGAGTCCTCACTTTGCCAGTTAACTAAAATATTTTATGTTACCATTAGTCACAAAGCCTCAGCAAACAGACAGTAAATTTAGACAGAGCCTGGAATCCTGAAAACTTACACCCTGCTTGTGTCAACTTATCGCCACTCTTTATGTTAGTGCAAAGACTTGGGCTTCCCTACTGATCAAGATTTGAAATACATAGTCATAAAATGTCCTTTAGGAGTGGGCTATTGGTTTAGTAGTAGAAAATCATGTTCTGCTTAGTGGAGACATTAATGGTATGTTCATTACAGGAGAAAGTGTATCTTTCTATCTATGAGACTGGTATGTATTGATTGGGTCATTTAACATATAGATCACAACCTGTAGGACTTACTGAAATCCCCATTTGCCTCTGTGTTCACTGAACTGCAGGAGGCATTGCATGTCCAGCGTTGTAGGAGACATGCCTAGGACATTTGAATAGGCTGCTGTTGAGGGGGGTGTCTGGTCCCCAATCACCCAGTGGAAGATCCAGTCCTCTACCTTGAACAGAAATGGTAAAAACATCCTTTCATGTGTCAAGTTGTAAAATTGGTGATAATCTGTCTAACCTGAAAAACAGGAGAGAAGGGAGGGTAACATTGTGTAGCAAAATAATTTCAAGTTAGAACCTCTTTATGCTGTCAGAAAGAGCAGCCTAGCTAGTGATGCATTTGCATTAGTATGCCCAAAGGGAGGGACAAAGTGGATGGGGGTGCCTTTGTTAACACACAAACCAATTCACTATTAATTCATGCCAGAAGGGGAGTCTGTGCTCCCACCACAAAGTTCTTGTAACAAAAAAGCATTTTAGAAGTTAAATGTTTTCTGGAAGTCATTTTAAGATGGCCACTCTGCTTAATCAGCATGAAGTTCAGTTCTGCATCAGATTACTAAAGCATACCATTACCCCCCAAGGGCTTAAAATTCCTGCAGTTTCATATCAGTCATTTTGCCATGAGCACTGCAATTCCCATAACATGATCCAGGTCTTGGAAATAAGGGCAGAAACAGTTAAAATATCAACATTAGCTTGTCTGACACAGGCTACACTGATAAACTATGTATTTGCAGATGTTTGGCTTCAGAGCATTATTCAAACTGACATATTGCGAAGATTTATCTTAATCCAGCCTATATGCTACAACCTGGTCAGACAAAATAAAAAATAACAAAAAAAGAGAAATATTTCTTTCTTCTTAGACCCAGTGGAAGACTGTTGAAACCCCCAAGTGGCAGTCTGTCCAGTTGCACAACAATGAACAAAAGTTGCACAACCAAATCCCTTGTTGGACTTGACCAGAAGCATGCCAGCTGCCTTCCGGCTACCAGGTGGGTTTTCTCTGCCTCAGAGGGGAGGTGGGTGCCTGGACACTGGACAGCCCTAGATGCTATTGCCCACGGCCTGGAGAGGGTTCAGAGGAAGTCAGCCAAGTGAGATGTGGGTCCCACAGCTACATGTAGAACAGTAATTCCTCCTAGGTATTTTTTGTTCTCTAAACAGCAAGTTTTTGTTCCAATTAGAATCAAAACAAAATATGTATTTTCTTCTAAAAACTGAGCTATTCTCTGCTCGAGTCTAAACATAAATTCCTGGTCTGTCTGTTCAATAGCTGTGATTGTCATGGAATACGTGCGAGTGCAGGTTTGAAGGGAGATGTAAATAGCTTTGATTAGATCAGTGAACAAAGCTGGGCAACACAAATACATTTTGGGCACACAGCCTCTTCCACAGATATGAAACACAAGTCTGTCTTGTGCTATTTCTTTACAGCCCTGTGTTCTCCTGTTAGATATTTGTGGGTGCTTTTGGTAAGAAGAAAGGCTACAATCACTCCTGTGCATCTCTGGGATTTGATCCTGGATAATTTCACAAAGAAACACAGATAGTGAGTGCTCTGTTCTGAATTTGGATGCTGTGGCACTTAAGTATACTCTTTTAAGCACTTAAATAGGAATTTAAGGAGCTGATGTTGGTGCTGGATGTCCTACTTCAGGTTTACAGAGGTATCACACAGAGCTGGCTTGGTTTTGGCATATTATTTAACATCTTGCTGCATGCTAGAAAGGCCCCTTGGCTTATTCTTGTTAGTGTCTGTTCCTTCTTTTGACACCACCAGACCAGGACATGTCCTGGCTTATGGTTTGGGGGGGTCCCTAACCCACTAGGTAGGCTGGGAAATGCACTTGGGAGCGGGAGCTGATGTACCTGGTTCAGGTGTCCTACTACCCTGGTTTGTAAATTTGTGCAAATCCCCAGGGAATGAATGATTTGCTGTCAGCCAAAATTGGTCTTAATTCAAGCCAAGTTGAGGTAAAATAGTGGGGAGTGAGTGGAAAGAATGGATTTACTTAAACAGAATTGACAACACAGCTGCCAATGTTTATAAAAGACATGGGTCAAGAAATGAAAGAAAAGAACATGCTTACTCAATTTAATATAATCCAAGGGGTTTCTCTCACCAGCTCTGCTGGCTGATTTGCTGTAGACATTCCTAAGGCTACCTGCTAAGAGATTTTGTCTTCCTGCATTTTTTCTGTCTCCAATTGCATTCGCCACAGACAGATGTACATCCTGATAGGATGTATTTGCTTTCATAGCTAATCTTCATTTCAGGTTCCATTGATTTAATATTTTTCATCAGAATACATCTTCTTCGATCTTTTGTAAAAGATACAGTCTTGCTGCTCCTTTCTTAATTAAAAGAAACAATGTTATAGTCACTCTGCTAGACCAGATGTCATCTTCTTTCCTTGATCGTAATTAACCATTGGGAGACAGTACTGTCAATGTTACTAATGACCAAACCAGAAGTTTAAGATGAAATTTAGAAGGACCTACCAGAGTTAGATAAGTAACAGGAATAATGACAAAAGCAAGATGGAATAGAAGGTAGCTCATTTTGAAAGGAAATATTAAAATCAAGTGGGGTTTTGTGTGTTTGTTTTATTTTAATATGCCATTGAAATAGAGAGGAAAAAATAGTCTTTAAATATCAGGAAAACATCAGCCCTATGCAGAGCAGTAATATAAAACTTGATAATTAGAAGGTATTGCATATATCAGGGTTTGGAAACAGTCTATGCAGTTTTGGTCATCCCCATCAATAAAAGATAAAACCATGGTACAGAAGGAGTAATGCAATGATTGCTGATGTGAAAGCTTTTTATGTGGTGTTAGCATGAGAGGTAAAGAAATTTTTTTAAATTTTTTTTTTGTTTGGGGGTTTTTTTTTATTTTTTTTTTTTTTTTTTTTTTTTTTTTTTTCTGGCTGGCTGCTGTTATGACTAGCCTAGAGAGGAAATGCAATAAAGTGATATTAAACTGTTATCTAAAATAAATGGGAAGATGCAGGTTGGATGCAGGAACTGAAAAGAAAAAATGAATCGATTGGAAAAGGAAACATTTACAAGCTAACACTTTAAACCCGAATGCAGAATTCAGCCCTATAACCCCATGACAGATACCACTGAAGAAAAGCACTTTGAAGAAGACTAGAAAGGATTAGATGCAGATAGGTGAGCAAGATGAATATCATTTAGTTACACTTGTTAAGATCAAATTTATAAGCAAAATAAGCCATATGCAGGCAAAAAAATCCATGAAGTGAAGAAGAAACTTTCCATTAGTTGTATCACAGTGCAACAGTTCATTACAGGTGGCTTAGAGCCCTTGCCCTCAGCTGCTGGCAGAGACAGAATATTGATCAGGAGTGGTTGATTGCTGAGGGCAGGATGGAGGTGATCTGTTCACACAGCTTTCTCACCCTTTTCCTCATATGCACCTTTTTCATCCTTTTCTCCCACAGTTTTCATTTTACATCCCCACTTTAATTTTTTTTTCTGTTTTCTATTTCTCCTCCTACAGTACTCCCCCCTTCGACCTGTTTCTCCTAGATCCCTTTCCAGGTGGTTTGACTGACCTCTCACAACATTTCTTGTCCATACATCCTTCTCATGCTGCATATTTGTCTAACTCAACACATAACAATGTATTTTTTCCAAGCAAATATTGCTGCTGGATGACAGGAACATCCGGAAGCAATTAATTACTGGGCTTCTCACCAATGGACTTCTGCTCTTAATGAAACTTAGCATATTATGACTCTTCCATTTTCAGTTCTTATGGATCAAATCACCTGGTAATATCCCAAAGAAAATCAGCTGAAACTCCTCAGGTGATCACTACATTCCCTATTTCCTGGCGTTTAATAGGCAACTCAGGCAATGCTGACAAACTCCTTTGTCTTTTTGTGGGCTGTCACTTACTGGCCTAATAGTATTTCAGAGATACATAACCTTTTTCAAACAGTAGTTTCCTTAATATTAATTTCCTTTCCTTGATTTTCAGCTTGAAAGCAAAATCACAATTTTATTGTAATTTCTTCCCAAAGGCAAAGACTATGAAGATCAACTAGAAAAGAGATATAGCTTAGAAATTAGTCTTCTCATTATTGATGGCTTAGTTTGTATCGTGACTGCAGCAACCTGCAGCTTGTAGGAGACGTGGGCATTAGTGATGAGAAGCTTCTCACTGATGCATTAGAAACTCTCTTTCAGGTAATGTGTGTGAATACATTGTCTGAGGATCTTTGAGAAGGCTGTATGGCTCTGTCCCTGAAGAGTTTTTTTCCCTTTTTCAACAGGTAACCTGTCACTAGTAGGGTTCCCCAGGGGCTGATACTGGGCCTGGTGCTTTTTAATATCTTCAGAAGTGACCTGGAAGGTAGGATCAAGTGTATCCTGATAAAGTTTGACAATGATACTAAATTGAGTGTGGAAATAGACACTTTGGGAGGGAGAACCAGTGCTGGATTCCCCAGTGTTGGACACTTTTAAGGTTTTTCTGGACAGGTTGCTGGGACATCTGGGTCATGCTTTGCTGAGAAAGTTTGGACCATAGGATCCTTGAGGTCCCTTCCAGGCTGGTATTATATGATTAATCTTCAACCTCATTGTTTTGGAGAGATCAGTCCTCATTCCTGGCTACAGCTGAGCTGTCCTGGGAGCAGTGGGCACTGCTGTCTGACCGGTTCTGTAGTCATGCTTCTGCCCAGAACAGTGCAATGCCTCATAGTGCACCATTGCTCAGATGCTGTCCCCAGATGATTTCTTTCACCTGCTGGTTCTAGCACAAATGACAAGTATGAACGTGGTTGGAATAATGAAAGGATTTTAAAAACCCACCAGAAATGCAGAGTGAACTACTTAAGGGAACATAGAAACGTTGTAAAGAAATTAACCAATATTCATTCTTTTGATGTCACTGGGGGGTGGGTTTGCCCAAAGGCTTATTTTTTTTTTTTCCAATTGAAAAGAAGTGGAAGGAAAGGAAAGATAGAGGCAAAATAAATACCCTCTGACTTCAAAGCAGAAATGTTTCTTCTTTGGAAATTCATGCAATTACCAGATAGTGTTAAAGTATAGTAAAAGCTGAAATGTGTGAATAGCATAATATACAGCACATTCCATGCTATGTGCCAGCAAACACTGCTCACCAGACAGAGGAATATTGCTGCTTCCCTGTTTTGTTTCAGTGAGTCAATTTACAAGAAACAGCTTTCTTCATCCAAAAGGTCCGAGACCTCAAGTTATCTGCATAGATTCACCTTGTTCAGACTTGACAGGTTTTAGAGATTAAATTAAATCCAGGCCATTTGCAGACAGGTAAAAAGGTAGATTCCTCACCCACAGAAGTTGCAATTAAAGGGTGGATGGATGGACAAAAACCTAGGGAGAGGAAGCTATGAGATGCGTAGCTTAGCATACATTCAAAAGGTTAAATAAGGAATGGCTTTTAACCCAGTCATTTCCCTAACATCTCAGAGTGATGTTCATTGTTTTAGCAGCTTTTTCTGCCTCTCTCTCTTCTCCCCTTTTCATTGATTTTTTTCAGCATCTGTTTCCTTTTCCTTGCCTGGTGTATAGCTAACCCACTGTGTGTACAAATGTAGGTGCTTAAGGCAATTGCTCAGCCTTGAAAAGAATTCCTACCTGTGATCAATGACTTCATAAGAAGGATTTTGCTTCTGCCCAATAATTGAAGTTCACCTATGACCCCTTTTTGGTAAACTCATAGCTCTCTCATCATTACTTTAAAGAAAGATGCTTGGAATAAGAAAGTATTCCATTAAGCAGGCAAGTCTAAGCAAGTATCTAACACCAGTGCCCATGAAGTTCATCAGAGGAATGCTGATTGATTTTCTTTAAATAGACCAGACGAGGGGTAGAGTATTAGACTTGTCTAAACAATATGCAAGTCAGCATGGAGCTGTGTGTTTTCAAGGAGAGCAAAAATGGATTAATTCCAACAGGGCAATATAGCACTGAGAACAGTCTAAGTGTAAGAATTTAGGCTCAAGATTTTCAAGGCATATTTGTCATTGGTTTGAAGGGGAAATAGTCCTATTCTTCATGAGCAGACACTCACACTTTTAAAATCATGGCTTTATCACCTAAGTACAGTTTATGTTAAAGAGCTTCTCCTTGTTGCTATATCTGAGGCTTTTAAAATAGCTGCCAAGCGTTTACTCACAAAGGATTGTAAAGGAGAGCTGAACTGGTCTGGTCCATAGAACTAGAGCCCAAATGTATTTTAGTGCTCAAAGACACATTAAACACATAACAGAATTTTCAGGAAGCTGAAAAGTGTCTTAGGCAGCCAAGTTTGGGTGCTTGTCTCCTAGAGAAAAGTAAAGCACAGAATTCCTGTGCTCCAGAAAGTTCTGTCTGTCCCCTCCCTCTCCAAACAATTTTACATCAGAACAGCATCCAGCAAAATGGAATTTCCTATTGCATAGGAAGACATTCATAGTTTGTCTCAGGCCATCAAAACACTACAGCTTGTCAAAAAAAATCCTAACCATAATTGACAAGATTCCCTGATCTTCTTGGATTTTCCAGCTGTCTGGCTGCAGAGCTATGAAGCAGCTCAGCATCTGGAAGCCTTTACCTGCCTTGATTTTCTTCCCAGGTTGCTGGAGACTTTGAAGTTGCCAGGCTTCCTGTTGCAGAGCTGGGCCCCAGCTCTCAGGACGATCTGGCAAAGAACCATTCAGGAAACACGCAGGAAAAGTCCTCATCCATTGACAAGTAAATTAAGATTATCTTTTCTTCATTTAACCTGCTCTGACAGGGCAGGAAAACCTGAACAAATGGTCAACTTTGGGGAAAGAGCAGCAACTGCTCTGATCAGAATGTATGCTTGCTCAAGGATATCTGCTGGTGACAGGAGTTGTGTTTTTAACAATAACACTGTTTTTCACATTTGGGTTATGGCTCAAGACAGGCAGTGTCAGTAAATCTTGCAAAGATGTTTTCATTGGCAGGAAGGTAGGGGCCTGAAGCTGCATTCACCTCTCCTTCATCAGCACCCAAATGCTGCTGCTAGCTGCCACTCCTATCAATAGGAAAAATCCAATCAAAGGCTGCACAGATAAATCACCTTTTTTGCCTTAAATAATAGTGAGCCCCAGCTCTCATATTATTGCCATAAAGAAGCACACACCATTTATTTGTGGCCTTCTGGGGACAAATTGATTTACGTATATTTTCAATCAGTTATTCAGCTTCTGTGCTGCTTTTAGCCTAACTCACAGAAATGATACTTCATGAGCACAGGTAAGAAGCATTGCCATCCTTCAGATTCCTGCCTGCCTTATTAACATGGACTATGATTGGAATTTCATCAATTGTGAATGTAGGGTCAGTTCTTCTGGTACAAATTACCTCTGCTTTCTTGAGCTGTCTGGAGGTAAGTCAATGTGTCTGCACTTTGGCAAGCACCCCACTGTGAGTACAATGTGAATAGGGAGTCCACTTCCAGACACAAAGAAAGGAAGGGCAGCTCCAGCCTAATAGCCGCCTTAGTACCTTTATTTACTGCCCAGCCTGAAAGCAGGGTGCCATGAAGGAAGCCTTGACTGAGGGTTTCAATCCTATCTGTGGCCCCTTGCAGAACATGAGTGGCAAAACTGAAGCAGCAGCTACATAGCTGATACCTCTGGGGAGCTCTTTGCTCTCTAACTGCAGGGTATTTGTGAATTCCTGCTGACACCGTTCAGGCCCTCTTGGTGTTGCTGCATGTGTATATTGTGACTATTTGCTTAGAGACAGTTTTGAAGTGCCATGATGAGAAGTTCTTCAGGTAGCTGTTTAACCCAGGCCAGAGATGAACCTGTTATCTTTTGGTATTATTCAAGTCAGACACATGCATCACTCTCGGCACAGACAAAACATGGAAGTCTAAGGAATCAAAGATATGGGCTTGGTGTGCATTGTAGACTTTCAAACACGTGCTGACTCATTTCAAGTAAATTACCTTCTGTGCTATGATAAAAGCTGATTTAGAATCTATCTGTAGATTGCGTGCACTATCATTTTGATGCAAAGATGAGGAGTAGATCAGAAACAGGTGCTAAATGCAGGATGGAGGTTTAAATAAAGCCTGATTTTCAGAGTGAGACTCATTCCTGACTCTTTGTCTGGTTTCCAGAATACTTTTGACTTTTGGAAAGTGTGTTCTGCCTGAGCAAATACTCCAAAACAGGACAGCCTTCATTATCTAGCTAATACAGCCGATGCAAATTAATTTCCTTTGACATTGAGTATATTTTCAGCTGTTTAATCAGCTCATGATTCCAGGGGCTGTTTTGAGAACACAAAGTAACATCTCTCATGTATGTCCCTTTGGTGCCCTGGAAGCCTCAAAAACTGAGTTGTAGAAAGAAGAAAAAGTGATGTGTGTTAAAAGGAGCTTTACAAATAATTTATAACAAATCCAAACCAGAATGTCCCAGATTTTGGCCTCAAACAGGACACAGGCATCATCTGTGGGGGGTCCCAAATCTGATTTGCTTGAGTGCCGTCATCACAGAAGGTAAACAACATTGCACTGTCCCAGTACAAGACTGGAGCTGCCCACTGCAGGGGGCTTTGATGAAGGACTACCTCCAGTTCTGCTTGCCCAAAGGGAGAGCTCACCAGTCAGTTCTTTGGGTGAATTCCACTCTACAGTAGCTTGCCAGCTGCCAGGGTAATCTGCCACATTTAAGAAAGTCTACTGATTTTCCGGTGGATGATGTGCAAGTGGTGGTAATTTGCTCAGTGTCTGTAGTTCCAACAAGTATAAAATAATAAGTACACAGCTGGAAGATCCTTTTCCATCTTTTACACTCGACATTCACTATTCTATATTTCCCTTACCACAGTCAGTAGCATCAAAATTGAAAATAGTGCATAGTGGTCTGAAGGTGCAGAAAAAGACACATTTAGATACTCACAGAAAGGGTTAGAAATGGTTATAAAGAATAAGATTTTTCTTCCTTTGGATTTTCTCTTCCAAAATGTAATACCACAAGGGCAGAGTTCAGTCTATAATATCACACAATTGAGGAAATTCTCCACAGACTTTTTTTCTTTTCTTCTTTCTCTCTCTCTCTTTTTTTTTTTTTTTTTTGTTTTTAACAGAGGTTTCATCTTTGTTCTCACATTTTTATGCACTGTTTTTCTGTTTGTCACCAGCTGCTTAATAAAAAACATGGATTGCTTGGTTTAGGACTTTACAGGTACATAGGGAAGAAATGTACCTTAGGGCTCTTTTGCATTTACAAGTAAATTGTCTAAAAACTGTCATCAGCCAGATCAATGGTTTCAGTGGTACTGCACTGATTACTACTGCTCAAAGATCCTGCTCTATGTAACAGTGCTATGTACAGATGCAGATCTGTATCTGAAGGGGGCTTATAAGGATGCTGGGGCGGGCCTCTTCATCAGGGACTGTAGGACAAGGGTTAATGGGTTCAAACTTAAACAGGAAAAGTTTAGGTCAGGTATAATGAAGAAGGTCTTTACTGTAAGGGTGGTGAGGCACTGGAATGGGTTGCCCAAGGAAGTTGTGAATGCTCCGTCCCTGGTGGTGTTCAAGGCCAGGTTGGACAGAGCCTTGGGTTACATAATTTAGTGCAGAGTGTCCCTGCCTATGGCAGGGGTGGTGGAACTTGGTGATCTTAATGTCCTTTCCAACCCTAACTATTCTATGATTCTATGATAATTAAAGACTACAGTCCTGTTTTGCTGGTTTTAAAATTATTTGCTATTCTTTTTTTTTTTTTTTTTTTTTAAGAGGAATGATTTTTACTTTTACATGCAAGGAATGAATTCAGATTGAATAAATCAAACTCCAAAATCATCCTAATACATTCTCTAAGGTTTACAAATGATGACTTTTTGTATATCAGAATCACAAGGCAAGTAAAGAAGCAGAAGATGCTGGTAAAGCTCCGAGTTCAATGAAAACTCTGCAGGAGAAGCTGTATCAATGAGGTCATTCAAAATTCGGAGAAAGAGCACCTTAGAATACTACTCATGTGTCCACATAAAGTAATTCTTAAAATCTCAATTGTCTCTCAGCTCACATAACTTTCATATAAGAACACACATTTCAGGTAATTGTTTCTGAACCTGTCTTTTTCAGCATTCACAGGTTTCACCAAAAAGGTCTCAGGGTCTACTGAAAAGTGTTCCAGTATTTTTCACTTACATGTCAATTTTGGAGGCTTTTTGAACTGGGATATTTTAAAATTAAAACTCAAATTTTAAAGGCTATAGAATAAAATAATTTTTAAGCAAACCATTCTCCTGAGGTCTCAACATGTCCAGGTATAAGTCTGTTTTAATTATCTCATCAGTTCCTCTGGTGAAACTTCTCCAGTGCTGAAAAGGACAGGACAGCAAATACATGCAAAACTTGTAACTTCAGAGAGAAGTATGCTGTTAAAGAGTCACTAAAAAGTACATATCTGCCTATGGGAACAATATGTGCAACTGACTGATGAAGCAGTGACTTGATTCCCCTCCCAAGGAGTTACATTTATGAATTTCCTTATGGCTTTATCTCCGTGAAGGATAAAAGCTCTGCTCCTTCAGCAGGGTTTCTCCAGAGTCTCTTTGAGAAAAACTGAGGACTTCCAGCAAAATATCAACATTTCATGTTCTCACATGGCATCTCCTCTTCATCCCATTAGAGGTCCCAGAGGACTTCAGGGATTCTGTATTTTGGTTCAGATTTTTCCAAAGTCTGGTGGATGTTGTAAGTTGAGTATGTGTCACCTGTCTACTAGACATCTGTAGTCTGGATATAACTACAGCATAGAGCTCAGCTGGAACTATGGTGTGCACGTGCTGTATCACACAGACACGAAGCCCGATACTTTTGGGAAACTAGCTGCCCTAAACAGTTATTCTCTTCAAAGGCAACTTATTTGTACAGATTAGGGGAGTATTAATGGATCTACCCAGAATGGGCTGTGTGCCTGCTGGTTTGAAAGCAACCACAGGGTAGCTTTATGGGGAGTTAAAAAAGGGGTCTGGTGATTCCCGAAAAGGCTGGATTGAACAGTCACGATCTGTATGTGAAAGGACTTCTTCATAAGCAAATGCTAGTTGCTCTTTCAGAAGACCAATTTTATGGGCCTTACCCTCAGGCACAGCATGCGTTGAAACAGGCTGAAGTGTGACGGTGGAGGCAGATGCATGACTTCTACAGGAATCCAAGTTGCAGAAGTGATGCAGTAATGCAGTATGTGTGTTGTGGCTTGAAAAGGTGCCAGCCTTAGCAAGGTCTTCATGAGAAAATGTAGGATGTGTCACATCAGTTACTGAAAGATATAAACTCAATAAGATAAATATCCAAAATGACTGTAAGCGTTTTGTGACAGAAGTGTTTTTTGGCATTAGCCCTGACAAAACTGAATGCTGCTGCCCAAGTACTGAATAGATGCTCTGGCAGAAGTATCTTCAAAATGTGCACATTCTTTAATGGATATGGTTACATGATTTGAAATCAAACCTATAAATACTGGAAGGAATTTCAATAAGCCTTGCTCCACTTTAGAAAATAAGATTTGTTTTCAAATACAGCATTAGAAACATGCAGCATCCACGACAATGCAAAAAATGGCTTTTCATTCTGAATTTTACGTATTTCTGCCCTCAATGCGGGGTTTTTAGCGAATGTACTGAGAGAATCTGCAGATATTTTGCTATGTGTTGTGGTCTCAATGGCAAATCAGGCCAGCCCAGCTGGAGAAACAGCATGCTACAGGAGCTTCCCAAAAGCCAGTCCAGAGTGGTACAATAATACACAAATCACTTTTCAGTCAGGACTTAAAGTGTTTGGCCTGTGCCTTGCTGTGCACTGGTCCTAAGGAAGGATAGACAAAGATGAAGAAAGTTTATAAACATTGAAGGAGCACATGTCTGGGACAGGCTTCCAGTTAGAAGGGGTCCAAAATCTGAAATGGTTTCATGTTAAAAATTGGTGCTTGCTGATAGTATTTCTTTGACAAGGTGAGAGTAATCTTGGAGTCTGTAGTTTAAGCCTGTGATTAAGATTTCCAATACTGACTTTTTTTGGTAGATGCAAGAGACTTAGTTGTGTATACATGCTGCACATACTGATAGTTCTTTTAACTTATACTATGTTTTAGGATTCTTGTCTACCTGCAGGGGACAGGAAGAGGTCTGGGTCTTTTTAACTGCATATATATAACATGTATTTGAGGAAAAATGGGGAGAAATATAGTGGTTTACTTCCTTTGGAGGACTGAAAAGCAGCCACAGCTAGCAAAAGGATATTTCATGAGCAAATGCTCCTAGTGATAGTAAACTTATAGCCAGCGGTGTGTCTTGCTTATGCATTCAGGGTTATACCAATAGTGTGATTTGGCACAGGAAGAATTTTTTTCTTCCATTATACTGTCTGGGACTTTTGATTTCTGGGTTGGTTGTTTTTTTTTTTTTTGCCTTCTCTAATGTAGTGCATAGTCAACTTCTTAGGATCAGCTGATCATTTTCACTCCAGAAATGTCACTAGAGTACTCTAATTTTAAGTTCTCTCTTCCTGCAGGTACTTATTTTGTGAAATCCCAGCCATTGCACTAAAGGGCTGAAGACTGTTATGTGGGGTCAGGGAGGGTTTGATGTCTTTTTGTTTGGGGGACATGTGGATCATGTTGATTCATATTGAAGATCATGTTGATCCATACTGAGAAACATCCATGAGAAATGGAAAGGTGATGAACTTGAAAGGGTTCCCACTTTTGGATGCTGCTCACCAAGAGCAGGGTGCAGATGCTGTATTTGACCACACATCTTCAATTAAAACACAGACTTTACTGCTGTCAAGTATGATTTTCTGTCTTGGACTTAAAGTCCTTAATTCAAAAGCCTGAACTAAATAAACAATTGATCTACCATTTTCTCAGTAGGGTTATCACAGCAATACTTGGTAGTCTGGACTGGTTTCCTCATTTTTGGAAGGTCTGTCATATGTTTATTTAGACTCAGTATATAAGGTCGGTGAGATTACCCATGTGTTTAAACTAGACCCCATTGCTGGATTCAGGCTTCCTGCACCAAAGATTTTGAGATTTGCTTATCTGACAGAGCCAACTTTGTTTTATGGAGATATTTAGTCTGTTGGTATCTGGCTTAAAAAAGAGGGACCTGGTTTCAGGACAATGCTTATGAAAATCCTGGCTTTGAACTCGTTTTCAACTTTAGTCCAAAAAAAGCAGTTTATTAGACCTTAAAACCACATTAAAAAGCGGGTCTTTATTTGTACTTGGAGAAGTCTGAAAAGTCACAAAATGTTAGCAGAAGATGACTTGAAGTTCAAAACTGGGCCTGGCTGGATTAATCTTTCTTTGTTTCTATTAACAGTGTATTTCATATATTTTCTATATAGACATTATAGGTATATAAATATATGTATACCTAAACATATATGTACACACAGAGACATGCTCCACCTACTTAATATAACAAGCTTTATAAAAATTCTAAGTAGACCTAAAGAAACAATTAGGGAAAGAAAAGCTCAAAATTCCTGAAATGTTGAACCACTGAGTCAAGTATCATATTTACCTCTTCATTAATCCAAAATACTGAGGAAAATACAGAAAAAAGTTAGTCAGGCTGCTCATGTAAATAATTCCTCCTGATTCACCAGGGCTGCTGAAAATAGCAGTCACCACTGATGAACCCACCCAATAAACATACACACATTTCCTTCCTGGCTAGTTTTAAGTGATGAACCATAGTTTTACCCCTGCTCCTCCTGCTAAAACACTAATTCAATTTCTCAGTTTTAAAAACCACTCCTACTCACAAAACAGTTCAAATGAAGAGACTTCAGTACCTTCTGATGAAAATATTCAACTTCCCCAGTGCTTTGTGTAGACAGCTCTGCATGTGTTCAGCTAGAGCTTTGTCCAGAGAATCACTATAGGACATGGCTCTGAGATCATGGAGAAAGACTAGCAAAGGGTAGGGAGCTGGTTAATTTATACTACCTCTAGCCAGCAAGTGCTGTGTTAAGATAGCCAGAGATGCAAGGAGGCCAGATACATTAGTTATGTACATTTTCCATGGTCACAGCCTCTGGGGTGTAAAGAATGACATTAAAGCAGTTCTCTGGTGGCTCTGCACCTGCTGGGAACGTGTCTGTACAGCTGGAATCCCATGGGTCTTGTTAATTTGCTGCATGGTTTTGGGAAAGCTCAGAACCTGTGCTTCTGACCTCCAACATGAAAGTTATTACCCCTCAGCTGGGGTTTGGCCAATGTTTGTCTTCTGGATCAATAATTTTTAGTGTCCGCCTCCTAAAGCAAACGTTTTACTTCCCTGAGTAAGGCAAATAAATATATGCACCAAGAAAAACTCTGTGTGACACTTCAGTTTGTGTATCAAAAGAAGTCTATGAGAGAACTGCAGCTTTAATGAATGCTCATGAAATTTTTCATTTGTTATTTATATAATTATTTGCAAAGTGCTGTTGCCATGGCAACTTTTACACACTCTGAGATAATCCTCACTTAGACAGTAGTCACGATTCCAAACACTATCACATGAAGATAAGTCTGCATGGACATTTCAGGGTTTGCCAAGTTTTTCTAAAGTACTTACTGACATTAAAATAACTTCCTCCTGCTAAATTAGAGAAAAGAGCCTGGTTTTAGCCTAATTTGCTTAAGAATCAAGACTTAGGCGATAATTTCCTCCATCCATCTGCTTATCCCCTCATAATATCTTTCAAATCTGCTGGCATAATTTCAATTCCTCTTCACTAAGATGTCTCAAAGATGGTTAAATCTGACACACTATCATGGAAAGTGGTTGTATGAAGGAGTGAGAGTCCTAAAATATAATGTGTGACAGATGGAAATGTTCCACCAGGAGCTTGAAAGTGGTGGGCTCCTGTTGTCCAGTTGTCCACACAGCATCAAACTAGTCATGACACATGCTATTTCTTTTACAGCTAAAGGGGAAACAAGGCAATAAAAATAGAGCTGTGGGAGGGTGGGAAGATGAGGAGTTCTGGTGGACATTGGAGGATGTCACAGGTAGAATGTGGGGAATGTTCTTGTTGCAGCGATGGCTCTGTGGGCTTGCAGGACATGGGTTAATATGAAATTATTTTCATTGATTCTGCCACTGGATACAATGGCTTCCAAATTCTACAGCCTTCATCAACCTCCAGTTTGGGAAGCCAGGGCTTTGGAATTTCTGAGGCAGCCTAGGCTGCTTGACTCCTGCAGTTTCACTCTTTGGAGCAGAGACTTCCAAGCATACTGATTTACATACACTACATGTGCAGAGGTTAATAGGCCTGCACACCAGACAGTCCAGTCAGTCAACTGGCACCACAACCTGGTGTTTCTGTAGCCATGATGCGAGGCAGACTTTCCTCTGGGACAACCTGGCTGAAATGGATTTTGACCCCTGGACTGAAGGTGATGGAGCTCTTGTAAGTTTCACAGCTTCTCACCATTTAACAGTGATACCAAAAGCCACCAGAATCTCACCAGGCTTCTCAGTAGCTATTGGATTATGTAGGTCATGTTTCATATTTGGAAATACAATATGACTTTATTTGGAAATGCAATATCATGACAGATAGATACGCGAATTTTAGACAGTTTCTGTTGTCTGAGAAATTTTATATATGTGTGTGCATGCACGCATCACATTAGTTGCTCCAAAGTGTCAGGATGAAAGGAGATGCATTTTTTGAATGCTTAAATCTGTCCCGTTCCAATCACAACATTCCAAAGAAATGAAAAGTAAGGTTGGTATTTTGCACTATAGTGCCTAAAAATATTCCATGTTTTCTGTATATCTACACTTAACTGACTTATTTACTGAAGATTTTTATCTCTTTTACCAGTAACATAGGTTCAGCATCTTTAAAATAACCCCAGCTTTCAGCGCCTGTGCTAAAACATCTTGTTTTAACTTGATTATTGCTCACCATAGAAGAGGCCAAAAGCCTTAGAGTAAATCAGAGGACTGGAAAATGCGGTGGATTGACCCGTGATGGAGACCAGGTACCCACCAAAGCTGCCCCATCACTCTCCTCCTGAGCTCAACAGGGGAAAGAAAATATGACGAAAGGTTCGTGGGTTGGACTGAGGACAGGAAGAAATCACTCAGCCATTATTCTGCACTTACTCTAGTTTATTTCCTTTCATAATAGTTAAGTTTCAGTCATCTTTTGAAATGGCAGGGCGTTGTGTGATTTTTCAGTTCTGTTTAGTGCTCATATTTTGACAGGGAGGTATTCACCATGGGGACCACCACTGGGTCACAACCTCCTTTGGGCATCCCTCCTTCTGCTGCGAGGTCTCCTATAGGTTGCAGGTGGGTATCTGCCCCACCGTGGACCCCCATGAGCTGCAGGGGCACAGCTGCCTCATCATGGTCTGCACCATGGGCTGCAAGGGCAATCTCTGCTCTGGCACCTGGAACCCCTCCTGCCCTCCTTTGGCACTGACCTGGTGTCTGCAGTTTTCTCTCATGTATTCCCAGTCCTCTGTCCGGCTGCAGTTGTGCAGGAACTGTTTTCCCTTTCTTAATGTGTTATCCCAGAGGTGCTACCGCCACCAGTAATGGGGTTGGTCTTGACCAGTGGTGGGTCTATCTTGCAGCAGCTGGCTCTGTCAGGCACAGGGGAAGCTTCTGGTAGGCTTCTCACAGAAGCCACCCCTCTAGTCCCCCTGCTACCAAATCCTTGCCACGCGAACCCAGTACAACAAATAACTGTAGAACAGTGGTTTTGTTTGTGGACAGAGGACTTACTATGGATGTTTTTTAATTAACTAAGAAACATGAAGTCATTCTTTTTACCCTGAAACTAAATGCAACTATGAGTTCATGCTGCTCACAAAGAGATTAAAAAGGAATAAAACAGTAATAAAAAGGATAAAGTATTTTAATATTTTTCAAGGAAAATTTTTCTCAGAAGCTCCGCTACAGATTGTAAGGGAAGTGCTTTGTGCTGTCAGAAGACATGGCAAAAGGCAGGACTACCTCAGTGACTGAATTCAGGAATCATTTTTTTCTGAATATGTAGATTAGACCAAGACGGGTAAAAGGACTATAAAGAAGTAAACCTAAAATCACACATTAGTAGATGATGGAGAAGGGAAGTTTGTTTTTTTCATTTTAACCTACCCTTTCTACTTAAATTGTGCCTTAATGCACATCACATTAATTCTTTAACACCCTTTCTCCTCCACTCTAAGGGATGAGAGATTCATGCAATGCATGATTTTTTTTCAAAAAAATCAAAGTCCAGAAATTTTCACAATTCAAGTGGAATTAAACACAATATTTTTGAGGAGTACAAAGTAAACCAAACAGCAAACACAGTGTGAGAGATTTGCAGGTGATGCAGAAATAGCCAATGACACCAGCCAGTGAAGGCTGCCAAGAAGCCAGATGCTGTGAAAGGAGAACATTTTTTCATAGCTTTCAGTCAGTGCCGTGTGATTTCCAGCAGAGGAAAGAAAGAAGACACTCTGATGGTATTTATTTGTTAAGATGGGTAACACGTGTTTAATTTCCTAATAATTTTCTTTAAAATTCGATAGCAATTTAGGAATCTTTAAAAACCCTTCTGATATCTGGGTCTGATTTTGGTGGCCTCATCCTAATTGTAATTATTTTTGTTACCAGATTGCCGTAAATGTGATCAGAATTCATTAAATGTTTATCAAAAGAGAGCCAGGACTGAAACAGAAAGGGGTTTGGAAATCAGGCTATTAGGCCTTAAGCAAGCTTTTCCCTATAACTCTTTCACAGCATGATGGCACTATGCCTGGCTTGAGTTAGTATTGATAATATTTCATTTCCATAAGCACCACCTTCGCTTACAATACTGCTCAAAATAAAACAAGGCACTCAATCAGTGAGTGGAATGCATCTTATTTGTGGATATTTTCATTCCTGCTTATATGCAGCTCATGGATTTTCAGGAATGGTCAAGTAGAATTAATATTTTGATATGAGCTCAGTGCACAGTGCAAGAATGTACATGAACAGGTGATTAATGTTTTTTTTTGAAGTAGCTATAATTGCAATTGATGTGTCTTTGGTTTGTTTTTTTTTTTTATATCTACATTGCTTATGCCACTATGAAAGTTACAGATCAGAAAAAAAACATGAAAAAATAATGCTCTCTGAATAAGTAGTTGTGTCCTATAGGGACATGGTTTAGTGGTGGACTTGGCAGTGTTAGGTTAATGATTGGACTCAGTGATCTTAAAGGTCTTTTCCAACCTAAACCATTCTGTGATTCTATAAGATTGGAACTACTTGCCTATTCTCCCAAACATGGCACCTCCTTAAATCTGGTTGCCACACAAGGGGCCTGCCTCCTTAGAAATATTTCTGAAGGTAATCCTGGGGATTCTAGGACAGAGAACGCCACATTGATAGAAAGTCAATCTGCTGAAAAGTAGCAATGCTTCAGGAAAGGGAAACAGTCTTCTAGATCAGTGGTCTTCCTGAACGGTCCAACAAATAAGGCAATAAAAGTAGGCATATTTCCGAACATTTCTGGCTAAGCCATCAATTTCCTCTTTTTCTGCACACAACTTCTTATATAAACTTTGGAAAGCTCCCAAGAGGGTTTGGATTTAGACCTGTCTTTCCCAAACATAAATAGATGCTCCTACATGCAATCCGCATGTTAGTTAATGAGGCCTACTTTTACTGCTAGTAGGCTTTTAGGAATTACTCCCTGACCAAACCACCTATAACCCTCAATTAAATTCAGAGATCCTGCATTCTGCATGAGAAAAATTTTATTATAGACATAAAGAATGCTGAAGGAAGAAGGGTGAATGCCTACTGAGCCAGAGACAGTGAGGCAAAATAATAAAGAAATATATTCCTCTTAATCTTAGTGGAGCTGGACATGCACCACCACAATTAGATACACAGTGTTATTGTGGTAGCTAACAAAAGTGTGGTGTGAAAAAAAAAAAGGAAAAGTACACTGAAAAAGAAAACATAAACTTGCATCTTCTGAAAAGTAGAATATTCCTACCTATAAGTTCAAGGGCGCTTCTTTTCTCAGGAGACTTTCAGATGAATGGTTATTGCTCTACTATTTGACCTCAAACTGCAGGAAAGAAATGCACCTCCTTTCAAAGGAAAGCATCTTCCTTGAAAGATGGTACATGTAAAAGTAAAAGTTAGTCGGGGGCAATTCCAAGTAAAAGGAGCACAGAAAGTGGAGGGAAATATCTTCTGGTGTCTTTTTCAGCTTTCCCACCATTCCCAGCAGCAGAAAGCTTTCAATTCTCTCTCACAGAGAAACACAAAGGTAAGACATGCCTCAGATTCATCATGTTGGGCATGTCAGTGCAAAATGGTAATCTCAGTTGTGTTGTTTCAGTTAAATCAATAGACCAGATGATTTGTCACGTGACAAATTTGGTGAGCAATTCTTGTTGAAGAGCATAAAGTCACGATGGTGTTTTCTGTTCTTTTATATACCTGTTAATGTAACTATGAGTCCTTCACTTGGGAACAGCAGGAGAAACTCAAGCTGTTGTTGAAATGCATTGACACCTCTGCAGAGATAAAAGGCTGTGATGAGCTCTCTTTTGCTGAAAGTATATGTTCTCTGAGCAACGTATTATCTTTCACAAGAATGACATAATCTATCAGTTGGAAAGACTTCTTTAAACAAGACTGCATTCCCATTCACCTCCCAAAACTGATTGTTTCCAGCACCAGCGCTAGTAGCAGAGTGTGTGTCCTTGCATTGTTGCAGGCTTTGTGCTGTTAATTGCCTTTCTCCTGGAACAAAGTACTTCTCTCATCATTCATCAATGCCATTATGGGATACCAGGATATTAAAAAGTAAATGGTTTAACATTTAAACCTTGTAGCACAAAAGAAATAAAGCCTGGCTATTAGTGCCTTGGGCTGAAAAGCTAGATTTTCAAAGTAGTGCATGACATACAGGTCAGATTTTCAGAGTGGTGCATGCTGGGTGAGAACCTTGTTGTCAGGGGATGCTGTTTGGTTTTGAATGAAGATGGCAATTTTATTGAATTATGCCTCTCAGGATGCACCACACCTCTCTGCTGTCCACCTCAATGAATCTTTCCCTCAGAGGATTTCCATCGTGGGGATGGCACTGCTAGGTAGTCAGGGATGCTGCCCAGAGTCACCACCACACAGGGCACTAACTGCTGCTGGGCACCAACTGCTGCTGGGCACCACACAGCTCAGATGTATTTAGTGCTGAACTAATTCATATGTCCACAAGAAGTTTTGCTGGCTCTGCTAGTGCAACCCTCTGCCGTAAGTCATGTCAGTGTACTGGCAGGTATTTGCCTCCTATGTTCTTAAAGAACCTCAAGACTCTCCAAACAGCTCAGTTCATTTTTAACTCATTTCTAAAAATAAGACATGTCCCTATGACATTACTTGAGCCTTTCTGCTGTTTTAGTCCATTACTTCTCTTCTTGCCTACTGTGGTCATGGTTCTTCTTTGCCCCTTCAGTAACCTTTTCAGTCTTTGAAAATGGTTATTATATCATCCCTCAGACTCCTCTTTGTAAGCTAATCTGCCTTAAGTTTAGATTTTTATTGTAAGTCATTAATCATTTGTAGTTGGCTTGACAAAACTGAGAAAGAACTTTTGATGCAGCAACTCTGAATATTTTCATTTCATTCAGGGTGGTTTTTGCTAATGTCATGAGTAATTTACAACTTCATATCCCAATATGGGATAAAAAAATATAAAAGTATTGGAATTTCACATGGAAATTAAATTCTGCATCCAGTTGACACTAGTCAGTGATTTGCTTCCCTACGGCTGGAGGTCAGCAGATGATGTACATGCACATGCAGGCTGTTTAGCTAAAACTGAAAGATGGAACAAATGAATGAAATGCAAAACATCTGTTCTGTTGATTGATACTCTAACAGGCAGGTTATTATAGATGAAGTGCAAAATCTGTTTTAGACAGCTATTCTCAAAGGGTGAATCATGCACACCCGTACCTTCACTGTGCATAAATTGGCAGCACAATCTGAAGGCTTTGTCTTGCATCTCCCTGGGGTCCAGAATGTTTCTGTATCTGGGCCAGGGCCTTGACCTGGGTCAACTGTTCATTTCAATGACACAGTCCTAAGCTTGATCTCTGGCTCTTCTTACCCTAATGTTTTGCTTTGCGTTGCTTTGCTTTTGTTGTATTGTTTTGTTTGTTTTTTTTTTTATTTTCATTTGTTTGGGTTTTTTTATTTTATTTTTAGTGAATTTTATGGGGTCTTTTAGTGATTAGAGTCTGAATTTGTGTTGCTACTGACAGGGCTGCTTTCACCACTGTATATCTGAATTTTAAACCTATAGTAACATCATCTTGCCACCTTCTTAGCATTGAACACCAGCATAAGAGGAGAAATGTTGCAATCTTTTCCAAACAAAACATTCCAAGCTGATGTCCACCATGATGCTAGGCTGGCTAGAAATGATTTTTTTGCCTATGTTATTGGGTTAGTCTTTAGCTCTGCAGCATGTAACTCATGTTCACGTAGGTGAAGTGCTCAAAATGGTATAGGGCAGAAACACCTTTTCAGGTGGAAGCTGTGAATTTAAATTAGGTTGTAGTGTAATTTCCATCTATTTAACCATCAAACAGCTCTACAATTTCTCTTGCACTGTTGATTTTATTCCTGTCTGGCCCTTTGCAGAGCCATTCATATGTGCTAATCTAGCAGAAAACTATCTCAGCAGAAAAAATCATTTCCTTAGCTGAAGTGGCTCAGCAGAATGTTGGAGAGTACCGGAGCAGTAAAAAGAAGGTGTTGGATAGGGCTATAAAGGTCAATTTTCCTTATGTGAATCTTTATCCGGAGATAGAAGAGGAAGTAAAATCCAGCACTTCAAAGTGCTGGATTAGGGTTAGTGACACGAAGATGAAGTCCTTGCATGCAGTATTCTCATGCTACTGTAAAGATGAACACTCTGAAAGACACTTACTCTCTCTGCTGTATGTGCTGCATTTTGTTCTGAATTATCTCCACTTCCCAGCTTTCCATTTATAAACAGTACTTCTCATGTCTACATTTCTTACATATTCCTGGACAACATTTGCTTCTCAGATTCGTGAGTACTCATCTGCTACTTCACACGATGTTAAATGACTACTCTGATAAGAACAGAGAGAAATCTCTATAGAGTCCTAAATTAAAGAGCAGCAGGTAGTTGAAAATTAAAGGTAATGTGCTTAAATGGGGATGTGCAAAAGCAAATATGTCTTAACACTCATTGCTAAGAAGAGTAGCTGAAAGATTTACTACAGTGATTTTGCAAGGTGTTTATAATTTATTTTTAGATGCAACAGGTCTATAGAGTAGGTTCAGGATTCATCTGATTCAGCATAGGCTTCTACACCAGAGCTCTACAGCTAATGGAGAGAAATTATGCTTACCAGAGGGCACTTGATGACACCATTGTGTAAGCTAAGTCATCTGAATTGCATCCTTAAATTATATTGCCTCTCAAGGTAACCTATAGCTACCAGTTAAGATACAAGAGTGTTTTACTGTAGTGGTACAAAGGCAGAGAAAGACAGGGAAAGATTTTTTTTAAGATGATATAATGTTTGTCTTTTGTCCAGCTACTGTTAAAAAATCACACCAGCTTTTGGGCACATGAGACCTTCTCAGGTATGAAAGAAAAGAGGCAAATTTTAGAGGAAAATACAAATTGAGAACAATTTCTCAGCATTCATTTACACAGGTAGAAGAGATGCAAAATTAACAATCCCTAGCCCAGGTCCTTGCTCTTCCATTAGATTCCAATGTTGTGTATTACAATGCTGAAGACAGAAAGCAATCTGACAGGACAGAGATTAGAGCCTGCAGACTGGGGACAGGTTTGTCACTAACTTCAGAGCTCACAGGCCAATCATTATTACCTCCCTCAACTCGAATGACAATGTCAATTTAAGTAATGGCTTCATGAAGTGATTTGAATATCTGTTTCCTCTCTTTCTTAGTTTGTTTCTGAAAGCCTCGTTCTGGCTCCCTGCATTGTTATGTCCTCTGAATGAGGCAGGATAATTGATAAAACCTGGAAGTAACTCTCAGAAGAAGAAAAGAAGTTTGACCCCTGCGACTGGTGTGCTTTATTCAGCAGGTAACAAAGCTCTCATAGGTACTTTCTGTTGGTCCTCATGTCTATTCCCTCCTTCATCCTACCTCAGACTAGCACAGGGATGTGAAGTGGTGCCTCATGCTGGGCTCTGCAGGTGATTCTTCCTCCTTCCTCCATCTGGAAATATCTGCCCTGACATCTGGCCCTATGGGGATAGCAGAGGAGCAAAGGAACATATGAACTCCAGAAGAAATAAGATCTCAGTCTCTGGGACTGTGGTAGCTCTATGCAGTGCTGAGTGACAGGGAGCAACCTGGAAAGCAAAGGATCCTTCTGACAGGATCCATGGAGATGCCTTTATAACTTAATGACATGAAATCACAGGGCTTGGTGATTGCATGCCTACAGGGAGCCAAGAAGCAGGCTGGGATGGCCCTTTGGGGCTGCAGCTGGGCAGTCAGAAGCTGCTCCAAGCAGCTTGGAGAGGAGAAGCTTCTCTCTAAACTGCCTCCACGCTTCTCAGCTGCTTATTAGACAGCAAACTTTCTCAACCATCAAAATTAAACTACTTTTTTCAGGCTGTAATCCAGGTTACAACATAATTTGCATTTAGTAAATGTTTGTCAATTGTTAATGAGAGAACAGTTGCTAAATATTAATTATTTAAGGCTTGACAAATATGATTTGATGGCTACTTGGCCAAATTTTCAAGGGAGCAATAGTACAGCTAGTGAATTAGAGAAAGCTGCTTGCTTTTGTCTGTGGAAGCTGGCCAATCAGAGGACTAACTAAACATTCCGTAGGTGCAAATTTGACCACTCATACTTTTGGCTATGCATGGCTCCATAAGCAAATTTAAAGCCTATATTGTGAAAGCAGTTCTCTTGTGAGTTAACAAATGTATTTTAAATGTCATAATTAAATAATCTCACTTCAGAAATTTTTCACTTTAGCAGACTATATTTTGTTGTATGGTTGGGTTTTGGGGATTTTCTGTTTTACTATTCTGGAAGAAATATGTTCTCAGTTATAACTTATTTATTTTATATGAATTAAATATCTTAATAAATCTAATTTAAATGTACTAGAAGTATTTAAGTGTTACTAAAACAAATAAGCAAATCAAATCTGCATGGAAAGGTGTAATCCCAAATCAAGTTTATTTTAAGCACAGATTTTTTTAGATTTCTATCACCATTTTTGCATACTAATGTTTTTAATAGGTTTCAAGAGTGTGCCATATACTCAGTTGAGGAGCTGAGTATCTTGTACAATGGACCTTTTACATCTGCTATCTCTGTGATTCCACCACTTTCTATTGAATAATGTATTAAGTTTTTCCAGGCTCCTTCTGTTTGCCAGATGAGAGCTGAAAAGTTTTCTTCATGATCATTTATTCTCCGCATCATGTCATATTCTCTGAGTAATGTCATATTACAGCCATAATGCTGTAATAAAGCAACAACAGAAAGATAATAATAAATCAGAGAACCAGCCCAGTTTTACCTTTCCACATAAAGAAAGGAAAAAATATCTGGTACCTCTCTGTTATCTGTGTACATCTGATGTATGTATACATGGATATGAAAATTACTGCTATTACACATGGAGGGCCTTATCTCCCCATAAGAAGTCTCAGTTCCTGAAGCAGAGGTGCCAGATGTTCTTAGTAATGGCACTTGTTGATCTGTGCTCATGCCTACTATTCTACCTTTGTCATAATTTTCAAGTAAGCTTGCACCACATCCTGTGGTTTGGTCATGTAAGTATTGTAATGGAAGTCAATTACAATTGGAAAACTTCCTTTTCTATTATGTTTTTAATTATGATTTAGACAGCTAAGGAAGACACATGGATATCCCATTACTTGAGTGCTGACAGCAGAGATTGTAGATGAAATATGGGTAAAGTTGTTAGGAATTAGAAGAAGCCAGGTAAGGTATGGAACAGTAGTCACCTTGTCCCTCAGTGTGTTCACTTGAACAACATGGGGATAAAGAGCTACCAGAAGTTAAGCTCTGCAAAGGAAGAGCGTAGCTGACATGTTTGTGAGGAGAGGAAGTGAATTGATTTTATTTTTTTTTTTCCCAATAGGTGGGGAAATAATCTACTGAATGCTGTAGAGGAGAAAATGTCTGGGGCTGGAAGTGGTCTAAATAGCCAGGAGTGAGAGTAGGGAGACATAGAGGACATGGAAATTGGAACAGATCAAGCATGTTAGAGCAGAGCTGTGAGACATCAGAACATACACCTCATGAGAAATGCTGTAGTACAGTACCCAAACCAGAACATATTTCTGAGACAAAAAGGACATTTCTGCAGCCAGTTCATAATGTCTATGACAATGTGTAAAGGAATTAATCTATTGTGTGAACCCAGCTAGAAGGTTTAATGTAATCCTAGGTAAACAAAAATAGTTAGAAGTCTCTAATCAAAAGAAACATATCCATGCACCAAATATGTTCATCCATATCATGAACAAGTTGAAAGCTAAAGCATGATAGAGGCAGGCAGCGCACATTTGCTTTTGAAAGCCTGTTTTCTCTGGCCTAGTCTCAGAAGTTTTATTTCCATTCAGGATCCAGCATTTTTCAAATTCTAATATGAGCAAAGTGGACACTGGTACACGTAGTTATTGCACTGCACTGCATTAGCACAGCTAATCAGTAATAATGGCTCCTCTTCAAGGAGACAGAAAGACCACAATAAACTACAGTAAAATGTGCTCTTGGGTCTGAAAAAATTTTACAGCTCCAGAAACATTCATCACTGGTAACTCAAGGCTAATAGCTGTGAAATTTCTAAAGGGAATATTTTGCTTCAGCATTCAAATGACCTGACGTTTAACAATGTTTCATTGCAGCTGAATTAAATGTTTTGATATCTGGAGAAATGATGTAAAGCCTTCCTTTAACTTGTGCTGTGCCCTTTCTGTGGATACATGTTAATTCTGTTAGTTTAATGAGATTGGTGGATGCATAGATATGCTCAAAAAAGGAAAATAAGAAACCAAAGCAACAAACAAATTAATCACCAACAATCCATCCATTACTCTACATTTCTGGTTTTAGGGCTTTTTGTTGGTTGCCTTTTTTTTTTTTTTTTTTTTTAATGGAAAATATCTCCAAGCTTAAAAAGATAAATTTCCAAGGAAACAGTCAGGTGTAGACCACTGTATAGTCCTGGGAACATGCTTTCTAATTTTGCCAAGTTAAATGAAAGTTACATGAAGCTATCCAGCTAATGTGTATATTTTGGGAACGATAAAAATCTTTGGAGTAATTCTTCAGTGAGTTAAATTCAAAAGGACTGTTTCCAGGAAGATGAAATGAAGCTAAATGATTGTCCTTTGCCACAATAGCTCATCAGACTCGAGGGTACTATTACCAGAGGGATAGCTAAGGGCAGTTATTAATGATGAGCATTTGGAGGGAAATTTACACATCCAAGACCCACTTGACATAAGTTCATTTTTATCATCGCTTGTCTTTTCTATGCTTCATTAAATTGGCATAAATACTTTGCCAAGAGATTAAGTATAATACTGAAATAGAACAGGTTGTAGCACCTTAAATGTTCTACTGAAGCTTCCAGAAGGCAAAGGACAAGAGGCAAAATGAAAATCAACTACAATATTTCATACTAGTGTCACAAGTCAATTCTTGCATGTCTGTTTGTTTGTGGTTTTAATCAGACCTTGCTGATAAACTCTACTTCCCTTCCATCAGTTACCTTCCACTCCTGAATTTTCCCAGAGGAATCTGTAAGACCAAATAGAGACTAAGATGCAACCCTGTCTGTACAAATGCAGCAAAATCTGGCGTTAATCAAATTATCCTTCCTGGTCCTTATGTCTTTTGTACGCAAGAAGCAAGTACCAGCCCACTAGACCTTTTTTACCAAAATTTTGGAGGCACCAAAGTAAGATTTAGATTCGGACAGCTGGAAGGACAAAGGTTTTTTTTGTCTGTGGTGTTTTTCATAGCTATTGTTTTTGCTTTTTTTCATTACCCATAACTTTACAATATCAAATACTGCATTTCATGCTTCTTAATGAAGTCTTTGCATTAAGGCTGAAGTGCTTTGAACTTTGTATGCTTCCTTGCAGCACAGCATGGGCCCTTGGCAGCTAGTCTACTGACCACTAGGAAGACTGAGACAAAAAAACATGAGGGCAAATTAGGGTATTCTGGTGGAAGCTAAGTTTTGTTTTCTACCACCAGTAAAGACTATATTTTATTTGCTGAACACATCAAGCTGTGCTGTTAAAGTAATGTAATTGTGGATCTTCATGCAGTTCTTTTTTCTGCAAGCTTCATCTCATTTACAGAAGCTGCATGGAGTAACATAATCCAGGAAGCCAAGGGCTCTAAGCAGCAGGCATGGAAGTGGGGAGAAGAGGAGAAGGTAAAGTTATTTGCCCAAGTTCAGGGCAAAGTCGCAGCAAACTTCTACCTGGAGTTTAGGTATATTTTGTTGCAGACTGTTGTTTCCCTACTAGTATGTGTGCTTTCGTAAGTGCTCTGGTAGCTTCAGATCCTTATGCAGATAAGATTTATTGAAAGAGCAATCATCATACAACAAAAGATGTGACAGAAATCAAAGCAAAGCAGTAATAGAAAAAGCACTAATGTGAAAGCACAAGAAGAAGGTGTAAGTACAAAACAACACTGCTTGAACATTACAGGGGAGTTTTTCTTTAAATAATCCTCGTCTAATTCACCTGAGATACTGTCCTGAGAGTTTTTTCCACTGTTCTGGCCTTTCCACAGCATTATGCCATATAGCGACCATGTTAAACACTTGCAGTTTCACGAGGAACTGTACTGAGATAACTTTCATGGCCTAGAGATTTACTTATCTTAATTAGCTTAATTAAGAGGTTCTTTTCCATCTAGATTACAGGAAAGGGGACAGCATGATTGCATCTATTTTTAACCAGAAAATATTGCTCATTTAAAATCTCTGCAGTAATACACCACTGCCACAATACTTTTCACTGCCTATGGTCAGGCCCCAGAGACATCCTTCTGACTCTCATGCAACACAGAGAGGGAATTCAGGTGACTATCCCAGCTGTAAAAAAAAAAGGTCATTGAGATCCCAGCCATTTTCAAAAACCAGACAGGAGCACTTTCTTTTTCTGTAATCTACATAAACATATGCCTTTACAGGATGAAGCTTCAAATTGGACAATGGATGACATCTTTCTATGGACAATGTCACTAGTATTTTAAAATTCTTTCCTCTTAGGGTGGTCATTTACAGCTTTCTAATGTTAAGCCACCTCCATAGAATCTTGCTCAGTCATTTCCAAGTGAGCCCCTGACCCAAGATATGATTTTATTATTCGGCTCCCCAGTGGGGGACTTCATGCTGAATGAGCTGAAAAACAATAAAAGAAGTTTTTATAGTCACTGATGGAAAAAATGGTGAAACAGACCAACTGAATAAGAGAATATGGTTTCTTTTTATTGTATTGGCAATATTTTCAGTTTCTGAGAACTTTTGATGGCCAGAAAACTGGGCTAGAGGGAATTCTAGGTCAGATTTGAGTATTTAACCATGTGGGCAGGGCATACAAACCCAACCTACAGCTCAGGCTTTTCATGTGGTAGAGTTATACTTCAGGATTTCTTTTACATTCAGACTCACTTTAACAAGAATCATTTTGTTTCACCTTCTCCTTGACTCCTGATGGGTGTTACATTTTTTCACTCAGTGTCTCAGCAGATCAGGCTTTTCTTTAAACTCTTTGACTACATATTACCAAAACTTAAGGTCTGTCAGAAAGATTGAAGTGGAAATAGAAATGAAACTGCCTGCAAATTCATATTTGCATTAAATTTTACTCATTATAAATAGTCATCTCTTTTTACTGGGATTGGCAGTGGAGCTTTACAGAGAGTATCACTATTATTTACCATCGATAGTGATCAGTTTGTATTATCTAGGGAGAAGGGTAAACCACAATGCATTATGCTGTGAGATAAAGAACTGGAAGATACTGAATAGAGGAACTTGAGATCAACCCAAAACAGATGCTATAAAAGCAGGCATAAAGTAAGAAGAGCCTTAATTCCCCCAAATGTGCTGACTAATATATTAAAGGATAAAACCCCAAATGAAAACAAAAATCCAAATATGAAACATACATATGCAATAGAAAGAGAAACCTGGAAAAGGTCCTGAAATGGCAGAAGCTCTCAAGTGACCTAATCTTAGCTCTATTTTAAGGATTCTGGTTTCAGGAGACAGCCTGTCAAATTCTTGCAATGTACGCTAAAATGAAGGGGGTGGACTAAATGGAAAGCCTCATTTTCTACCATTGCATCAGCAGTGTGTTACAAATGAATGCAGCATGGATGCAGATCAGAATTTGAAATAGTTTAGTTTTATTGCATCTAAGTAAAAATGACTGTTAAAGTGCAAGACAATTTAAAACCCACCCAAACCTAAAGGAGTAATTTCCCTTCTGCCTGCCAGAAGACACAGGGACTTTGAAATACCTTTTAGTTTATAATATCTGCTTATTTTCCACCTGTTTTAAGAGAAGACAGAGAAACAAAAGCAAATGACTGCCCAAAGTATTCTGAAGATACTGATTTCTCAGTTTTATGCATGGACTGTCCTGCTTAGATGTGAGAGTGCCACATGGGAGTGACAAAGATGCTTCAGAAAATACACTTTTTCTGGGAATAAAACAGACTTACAGTACTCAATCTGTTTAGTTTACCAAAAAGAAGATTGAGAGGTAGTTTGGTTATGATATATAAGGAGACCCATGGACAGAAAAATACCAAAAATGCCTTTTGTACGGCAGAGAAAAAACTTAGTGAGAATCGGGGTTGGGAGTGAAAGGCAAACAAATTTACACTGGAAATGATAAAGTTTCTTGAAAGCAAGGGTGCCTGAGCACTGGATCAAAGCCTATTCAGAGACTGGAACTACAGTCTCATTTCTGAAGTAAAAGGGCAAGTTACTATGCAATAAATGTTTTAGCTGGTGGGCAGGATATAAGGGAAATGGGGTGCAACATAAAAGCCATGGTACACAGGAAATCACTGCAAGCTTTAAAAGTGGTGTATAGAGCTGAGCTAAATTCTGCTTAAAAATTACAATTTTAACATTCTCTGTATGACCTGAGCAGACTGTCCATGATGTCTCCTGCTCTTATATGCCATTGAGGAGCCTCACATCAGTCAGTAACTCCCTACTGGTCCAGCTGGCATATTGGCTGGTCCTGATGTACATGCTGTGGTAAGTGTGAGTCACATGCTCCAAAACACCTTGATATCTGGATGAGAAACTTGTCTCAGGGTCAATTTAGCAGTTGTCTTTTTTATGGTGGTCTGAGGCATATGCCCAGGAGGTCAAACATCCCCATTCTGAGCCCAAGAGGATGGGGACTATGCTCACACCTTCTGAGTGCGTCATTGTCATCCCAAAACCAAGACTGGGCCATAAATAGGGCCTGACAACCTGACATAATCAGACTCTTTAGCCTGCAGCTGGTGGGAGGAATCTCCATTCCTTTGACTGGAGTGCTTTGGCACTTGCGCACCTGACTTTTGAACCCAGAAATGTGAAAGCACTTTTGGGAATAGTGACTTGGAATGCTTGTCTATTCCAAACACTCATTCAAATACCCATATGAGGCATGAAAACTCCCTGTAGGATCCCTGACAGGTTACCCATGTGTTGAAAGTTATGCACAAGTTACTTTTGCTGTACAAAGAAAGCATTCCTTGTAACACTGGAGCATGATAGTCATATGTTACGCATTGCCCTCCACAGGCCTGAAGAGTGTTCCCCTTCTGGTGTAACTTAGGGAGAGAATGTAATTGGCACAATTATATCTAAGATAGCTACCGTTTTCTGATACTGAAATAATAGCAGATGGCTAGGTGTCCTGGGCACAGCAGTAGCAGGTATTTTTCTCCTTCTTAGTAGATGCTGCAGTGCTGTGTTTTTGGCTTCTGGCCTGGGAGCAACGCTGATAACACCGATGTTTTCAGTTGCTGCTCAGTAATGTTTACTCTGACCAATGACTTTCTGAGTCTCATGCTCTGCCAGGGAGGAGGGGAAACCAAGAGGAAGCAGAGACAGGACATCCGACCCAAACTGACCAAAGAGGTATTCCATACCACAGCACGTCATGCCCACTATATAAACTGGGGGCAGTTACCCA
>JAOEHX010062083.1:0-29148 GCA_025448015.1 Bolborhynchus lineola | reverse complement strand
GGGGAGGGGAGGGGGCATAATTGTGTATTTTATTTTTTTTTAAATTGTGATGCTCTCCAGGTCCGAGTTTGTGACATGCAATGCAAAATGCATTTTGAAAAATGCAAACTGGAAAATCAATGGCACCACAAAAGGGTATAAAAATAGACAAGTCAAAACAGCTTTATATCATACATTAAAAAATAACATTTGGAATTTTGAAATCTGTAAACTTTCCAAAATAAAAATGTCAAGACATTTTCTTTTTTAATTTCTCCACAGACACTTGTGCAAAATTATTATCAAGAAATGTTTTAAAAATGCATTTTTGACAGCTCCAGATTTTGAAGGAAGCAGGAATAAAATAATACAATGCAAAAGAACTATCAATATGGCATTCTCATCAGCTTCCCAGTATCACACTGCATAGCTCTGTCTACAAGATACTGACTAATTGAGACACAGCCACCATGACTGGTAGGTGGGTAGTTATTGTTGATTTCAACAGTTCTCATTTTTCTTTTAACAAACATAAGCAATAACTTTGATATATCACGATATATCTCCTTCTCATGGGTACATCAGGGAAATCAAAGATTAAAATAAATATCAGTGGGATATTTGAAGGAGATAATCATGATGGAGAAATACGAAAAAGAAAGTACCAGTGATATTTTCAAAGATGTTCAATTATTACTTTCACAATGCAGTAAGTAGCAATATCCCACTTGTTTCAAGAGCCAGTCTGTTAACATGCTTTGGAAAATACTAACCTATCAGAGGGAGATGGAAAGAGAATTAGAGACCTAAGTCTCAGGTAACTTGACTTCAGAAGTTGAGGGAATGGGTTTATTTCTGAAGGCTGGTCCAGTACTTTCCTACACAGGAAACACGTAGGTAGAAGATGATGGAAATTTCTTCTCAGCATTAAAATTTCCCTTTGAATTATGGTGGTTTAGATCTGAAGACTCACTTCAGCTCATAAGCAACATTGAAATTAAGGTGCAGTATTTTGAAATGCCTCCCAATGCCTTAAATGAACATTTACTGTGTAACCAATAGAGTGCCGAAGATATATGTTCCAACAGATACATTGTTCCAGGAAATTCATTGAAGAGGAGGCTGCAATGCATTTAAGCGTGAGCTTTACTACCTGGCCAGCTCTGTCTCTCTCCCTAATCCCAACAATGCATCTCTGCAGGGACTGGCATTCTTCTTAGATGGATTTCCTTCAAGATTTTGTGACAGGAGCTGGATATATATTAGTGAAATTGGGCTTTTTGTTTCATTTTCTTTAAGGGTCCAAAGATGGCTGCTGACTGGAGATCAAGCTATACAATTTGTTTATTTTCTTTCTCTGCAAAGAAAGTTTATGCATGCCTACCTCTTGCTGAAGCACATTTATATTTTCAAATCACCTGCACTGAAGTTTTTCCCGTTCAGTAGTGACATCCGTCTGCCTACTCCTTTAACTACTTTCCAGTAAGACTACCAATAGAGCTGTCCATATTTATCAGTTATTTGTCTTGATTTCTCCCCACTTACTCTAGATAACAATTGTTTGTACTGGAACAAATTGTGGCTCTGGAATGTATGTTAGCACATTAGACAATATAAGGACTGTAGACTTCTAGTTTTGAGGCCAATGGCAAAATTCACCAAGCAGAATGAGATCCTGAAGCCCAAAGGTAACAGGACAACAGGCATCAATGCCCGTTAATTACTGAACCTCCATTCCCTCTCTCATCTCAGTAGTATTAAAACAATAGTACAGGCATCTAAATCAAAAAAAAAAAAACAGTCTATAGTTCAGGCATTCATTTAACCTTCATACTGAAGACTCTCTCCAGGGATACAGGATGATATTTTGAATAACAATAATATGGTGAATGAATACATAAATGCAGGCTGATAATTTGGTGAATGCTCAATATAAATTAGAAACATCATTCTGCATTAAGAAAACGTTGATGATGTTCCCAGGACATAATTTCCTGATCTGCAGCATGAATGACGACATCCCTGTCACCATTAGAACATGTGCTCAGCCAGCCCTGAGCTTGGCACCCAACGCTGTCACTCTGACCAGATGGCAGGGACACGACTGCCATGCCTCAGTGGGTGATAGAGCTTCTTGTTCCTGTGTTGTCCCTGTCTTTTGCATGGTGAATGATGATGAAGATGGGAAAAATACTTCATCAGTAAGAATCCCTGTCCAAATGATGTGTAAACGTCCTCGCCAAAACACCATTTAGTTTTATGTCCTTTGGAGGCTGTTGACAATGATAGCAAATCAGTTCAGCTGTGGAATAAGAAAAAGAAATAATATTTTAAAATAGAATTGTTAGGTAAGGGAAGAAATACATCCTTTCTATGTAGGCTGTGAGATTCAGCAATTTCACATAAATGTATTTAATACAGTAAGAATTCATACCCTTCTGCCTGCTCCCTTAGTTTCTCACTGTTAGTAATTGAGACAATCACTATGTCCCACTTCTTTCATTTATCAGTGAGAGACTGAGACAATGCCCATATAAAGCACTATTTTAGAAAATTCACAAGAAGCTGTGACTAAGATGTGAACTGAGCCAGAACTTAAGCTGTGTATTAATGCCTGGTTCTTTGAACTAAAAGCCTACATGGATTTTGTTAGGCAGCTCTCCCACAGTTAAGCTCTCATTTCTCATCTACATTATAGGACCATCCTCTACAGTTCGCTATTCTGGAGATACCCTGGGAAAGTCTATCACAACATATTAACCCAGTAAATACAGCATTCTGTTACTTGAAACAGGGCACAGTCTTCCTATTAACTAACATCATGGGCTCCATGACTTCTCAGGCTTTGTCTGGAATTTGCTTGGCCTCTCAGGATATTCATTTTAGGTAATAACAGCCATTATTTAAAGAACCTAATTTGTTTTGGCTTTTGCTTATCATAGTACAGCTCTCTAGCACAATACTTAATGCTATATATGTATTTATAATACCATCTAGTAATAGTAATAGCAATAATTCTTCCATGAAGAATGTTTGATCCTAGAACGAAATATGACTTGGAGAATTACAGGCATGGGATGATAGCAAAGGCCTTGAGCATAAGCAAAGGATGTGGTCCTACTCCTATAAGTATCTTGTCAGTGGCCAATTACTAGTTATTAGAAGAGTGTAACCTGGACAGCTGCGTAAAATGGTTTTAGAAGTAACTTCTACCTGTTGTCTTTAAACTGTTGTATAGATAACAAATTCAGATGTAACATGGACTTGCAGAATAATAAAGAAAGAGAATGGGTTAAAGGTTATTGGCAAACATGCAAAGATGGCCTCAAATGGGTCCAAGCTTGAGAAGGAAGAAATGATCAGTGTTGCACTTCAACTGCAGAAGGACTTTCTTGCAGACCCCCAGAAGCCTGCCCTTGGAGACAGCGGGAGGGTGGCTGTCAGAGAGGAGTAGATATTAGAAATATATGTATGTATTATTTAATGCTGTGTAATTTGAAATATTAGTGTTAGTATGATCATAACCAGACTGGTATTTCTTTGTCTAGGCTGCCAAGATTAATTAGAAGAACAATAAATTCTTGGTTTTGCATGTGTGATATGTTCATTTTGCCTATAAAAAGATTCTGAACATAACAAATTAGTGAGAATTTGAGAACTAGGAAGCAACTAGCTGCTAACATCATGCATCCCAGTTCTCAAGCATCTTTCATATATTTAAGGATCACAGCCTTCTGCTGCCCTTCTGCTGGGGCAGGATGCTGCAATTTGGTTGACATAAAGTTGGCAAGAGTTAAACCGAAAATTTCAGAACTGTAAGCAAGAAGAAGAAGCAAGAGTTTGGATGAGTGACTACCTTATCTCAGTTTCTACAGTCCTTAGACAAACCTGTTTTGTAAGGCAGTACAAATGCAGCAGGGGTTTGAATGATTGGTGAAAGTCTACCACATTGTGCTGATATTGAACAAACAGAATCAGCAACTCCAACCTGAACTAAGATGTGCTCCAGATACATGATGTTGTGAAGTAAGCTATGAAGCTCTGGAGGAGTAGGGCTCCTGCAAGAACTAACACTGACTGTGAAGCAGCAATATGTTCATTTCTGGGCCTATACCTGGTCCAGTATTGGGTGAATAAGCTTCTCAAGAGGCTGGCCAGGCTCAGTTCTTTCTAGCATGTGCCTAGCAGTTTACCTTTGGTGAAACAACTCTGTCCCACTGCTATGAGATGCATAACACGATGTGCCATGTCTGTCTGAATATGTTCCACAACAGTCTGGATATCATTTAGGAAGAGCATCCTGCTCAGGTCTGTTAGGACATTTGTAGGAGAAAATGACCCAGATAAATGACCCAGATATCAGGGAGAAGGATGGAGAGTGGAAGGCCACAACTTGTTATAACTGTGAAGGGCCAAAGCCTTGCTAAAAGTAGCGGGAAATTTATTTTAGAAATCTGGAGACAAAATATCACCCTATTCTCGTACACAAGACTGGTGCGGAGGGTGTGATGATGCTCTAAGCTCAGGGGCAGCATTTATTCCCTATGCAGTAACAGTTGTTGTCTGATCCATGAATCTCTGCCAAGAGCTGTGTGTCTGGGTAGCTCTCATCACAGTCTGTGAGATCAGTTTGCTGGCAGAGTGAAGAGCAGCATCATCACCATGGCCTGCTGCACATTTCACAAGCTGCTAGTGACTAATGTGGTTGAAGGTAGGCCAGCTAGTCCACTCTTTGCCACCTAGCCTTAGGCAAATTTGAGGGATTGCTTAAGTAACAGCAGCCTCTGGGGAAGGAAGAGACATGTGAAACACATCTGCATGTAAGTGCAGTAAAATACCCATTCCTCAAACATCATGGTGTCTCTGTCTTGCCCACAGACTCTCCATTTAAAGCCCTTTACTCAATTTATCTCCCGTTTCCCTGTTTTCTCTGTAGACAACAGACTCCTTTCTTTGAGCAAAAAATGCTCAAGCTGGCCGGTTTATAACAGAGGTCCCTCAGCTAAAAAACTTCTTTTGTAAGAAACTTTATCTCAGTGATGAAGGCAGGTGACTCCTATTCCACGCTAAGAACCATCTACTTCTCTCCCTTCCAAACAGTAAACACACGAAAGGTTTGCCACCCAGGACTCCCTAGAATGAGACCTGTCTTGAGACATCTCCTCAGACAGGCTTAACTCCTGAATGGATGAATCTTGCACTTCGCTTCAGTTGTAAAGGCAACAGGGACAAGAGTGTTCCCATGAAGGAACCGGACCAATAGCGGGGAATAAACTAGTTAACTGTGGTCCAGGGATAGCATAGTCATAATGTGAAGTATAAGAAAGCTACTATTCTTTAAAAAAGAAGTAAGTTGACAGAAGAGTAGATCAGTAGATCACAGGTACAGCTGAGTTAAACAAGCTATTTGTTGCACTCAACAAAAAGTTTGGTTTGGGTTGGCTTTTCTTTTTAAATAGAAGCCCACCCCTTTTTCACAGGGGACTTCTGAAACTATTCCTTTATTTTGGTTGAACTCTGAATAAAGGTCATTCTTGTTAGGATTATCTTGGTCTTTATGTCTACTGGGATAAATGACTGCCAGACAAGTTATCCTTGATTAGTAAAAGCAGCTCATATTAGTCATAGACATAGTCAGCTGGGGCTGCTGCAGCATAATCTAGAGTCCACTCAAAACATTCACTCAGAGCAGCAACACTTCTGCACACCCACACTTTCTTTCTGCAGGGGAGCAAAGACAGAGCCTCTGTATTTTTGAACCAGCACCTGCACTGGAACTAGCAGTGGCACAAAAGACCTCTGTTCCCTAGGCAGATGTATACATGGGGCCAAGTACTACTCAAAGCTGGAGGAAGAAACATTCCTGAGTCCAATATCTGATGCATGTATTCACCAGTCACTGGCAGAGCTAAGGCAGGGTGATTTTAGATGTGATTTTCAAGAGTCATAAGAAAGTCATAGAAAGTCATGGAAGATAGTCTTGAATTAAATGACAATAGCTCTTCTAAAGAGACCAAGCTTCGGTAAACTAGGAATACTGATTAAGAAATTCAGATTACCTGAGAAATCAGGGATTTGAATGATGAAGTGACTTAGAATTTATTCAGATCAAAGCTACTATAAACTGTGTAAACTTATGTGCATGCCAAGCAAGCTGCAGGCTTCCTAGCATTAGTAATCTCCCCTCCTTCCCAAGAGAAGTATTAAGAAGAAACAGAGGCCTTGGAAAGAGTGAAAAAAGCTAGATCAGCTCAGGCTATGACTATATTACTTTCCTGGGAATACTTCCAAGTTCCTTGGTCTGGGTGTATGTTTCTGATATGTTACAAATCCCGTCTCTTCGTACTCCAAACACCCTCTGATTACTATGATGAAGCATGCTATGAGAAATATTTGATCTGAATCACTAGAGGGTCAGGATCCACAAACAGATTGCAGATATGTCTGTACAGAGTGAAAGCAAGCTGGGATCAGGTAGTATATTGATGCAGCAAGAATTTACCATGCTGGAAACAAGTTAGGGTTAGCTTATTATACGAAAACAAGATTCAGTTATCAGACAGTGAGAACAAGAAGAGAAATGTGACAATAATGCAGTATGGATACATGGAAAATACAAATATTCTTGGTTTACCCTTGATAACATATGCCACAGTACAGAGCAGGGGTGCACAGCCAATGCCCTTTGGAGATAGAATGGGCAGAATGAGTACAGGAAAATAGAAGTCATCACAAGCAAACTGGAGTGGCGCTCATTATGTTGACAAAGGTAGTGTAAAGATTTTTGAACTGATACACTAGCTTGGCCAATGAGTAGTCTAACCATGCTTTCAGGAAAATGGACTCATCTTCTGGTACAGGGAAGCAGGGGCATTGGGAAGAGATGCAGTGAAAGCACTGCTTCTTTAAACCCCAGCTGACTGCCAGCGTCGGGTTAAAATGCCCTCATGTTGCGCTTCCAAGTCAAGGGTGGGGGAAGGTTACTCTCAGTTGGCTATGAGGTGCTTATTCCAAAGGCAGACACTGCTTTAATAAACTGTCTGAAGTGAGCAGAGACTGATCTTAGACAATCTCTATTGCTGAAACTGGAAGAAAGTACTACAAACTGAAGCACAACAACTGAATGTTTGATGCTGAAAGACTCAGGAACAGATGGATAGGAATTGACTGTGAATAGGCAGAGGTTGGAGGCTAAAAGGCTTTTAGACATCAAGGCAGAGCAGTTCCAAAGCAACCTTCCAAAATGATATAAGGAAAATAATAAAAAACCCCATCTAGTTAATTTTTGGATGAGGCTTGCCTGGGCTGTGAATGAGTCCATAAAGAAATAATAAGGAGAGGAAAAAAGGTAACAGAGAATTTGCTGGAAGTTTCTATTTCTTTATGTGCTGCTTTTGTTCTTTTAATTATTATTATTTTTTTTAAATTTTAGACTCAGCTTGGATGAGTTTTCAGTTTTCAATTAGTTCTGCTTTGTCCTGGGCTGTTTTGCATAACAGGAATAAGCCAAGAATAGTTCCAGCTTGGGCCTGGGAAGCACTCAAGGATGACGGAGGAGTCAACTGAGAGCCCAACGAGATTTCTAGATTTCCATTCCTTTTGTCTGTATACTTTTTGATTATGAGACGTGGGACAGTACTTGCTTCTTTTCTCATGAGATACAAAAGATGATGATGCTTTGAAAAAAAAGCTTTTGTGGGGGTTGTTATGTTAAAGACAGGAGTGCTACAAATCACATTGACCTCACCGCAGCAAGTTGGTTGTCAGATGTTATCTGCATTGGACTTCACAGGTTTGTTCCTAGCAAAACCAAGCAAAGAGACAGAAGGTGGGAGGAGATTCAGGCTCCTCTCACAGCCCTCAGACCTCTCTTGCTTTCTGGACCTGGTCTATGGGCATGGAGACCTGAAGAAAGCCTAGGAAAACACTTGGAGTTTAAAGTTTGGTGATGGTCATGGAGAGTGGAGTTGAAGTAGCTCACTTCCATAAACATTTAATAAGTACACTTGTGTATTTAAAATAATTCCTTCAAGCTGCTGCTGTAGCTTATGCTGGAGGAGCTAATGGATTTGCTAAAGAGACGTCAGTAGCAATAACAATCTGAATGGTATTGTCATAAGTGATAGCTGTTCATCTAATGATCCTTAATTTCACAAGACAGCATCTCTATTGGCCACGTTTCTTCATGGACGTGACCTTGGTTGCTTCCCAATGTATTATGCATGAACTAGATATCCCAAAGTCCCCTTTGCAGACAGACTAGAAAAAAATTACTTTCACACTAGAGCTTCGTAATGAATTCTCAGCACATCATCACTAAGATATTAACATTGGAATTTATTTTCTATTATTACAGCAGTCACTGTCACCCATATGATAAGCAGCAGAAGACCATTTATTTCAGTCATTTCCCAAATATTCAAAATGGAATCAAAATGGTGTGGGGCCTGTGAGCATCCCCTTTTGTAGTCAAAGACAGATTTGCATTTTAGGCAGTCAAAAAAAGTTCTTCTCATTTTCACCCTGCTGCTAAGTGTGAAACAAAATATAATAAATGTTGGAAGTTAGCCTGTGAAATGAGAATTACATTTTTTGAGGTAAAGTCATAGAATAATTTATTACATTGACATTTGCAATAAATGGAAACTCTGAGGGACAGACAGTAATGTCACTCCTACACTAATCTCTTGCAGCACCACCCCATCAGACAATGAACTTGAGGCTATTGCTTACTCTGAGCAACAATAGGTTTTGAAAACAATCAAACGACATCGCTGCTTTCTTACTGGCATTTGATATATAGCATATCTATAAATTCTCAAGCAATAGGATGAGAGCCCCTAACAACGCCTCAAGAGGTTAGCAGAAGTATGAGTCTTCCAGCAGTGAGGTTTCCTGCTAATTGTAATCCATTCTACTAATTTTCTATACTCCTAAGATGTTTATTAGAATCCTGTTTTGTAAGAATTTAGTTTTGTGTAAGAAACCTGAAAGAAATCCCACAATATTACTTGCATTTCATAGATTTGAAACCAATTTCTATATAATGCCTTAAGGCTTTATCTTAAGAAAGTGCTTCTCGATGTAAAAAAGACTTTAAATTTCAAGAGGCTTTCCATGATGGAAAATGTCATCATTTCCATATGGCTACTCTACAGATTCCCTTAATTCTTTGGTGTAAATTTAATTAATTATTATGTCTACTAAGACCAGTTTCTGAGAGATGAATCATGCCTCATGCAGATTACTGCTACTCAATTATATAGATAAGGCTCATACAGGAATGAAAAATAATCTCATAGCCATCAATCCTGCTTTATTTCTTAGAATTATTATAGTAAGTATGTGAGATTGAACTCTTCACAACCTATTGAATTTTACTATCACACCACCACACTTGAGCTTTACCTATATTATTATAGAGACATCTGCATGTGCTTTTCAACCCTTGCAGTAAAAGTTCAGGAAAACATGAGGTGATCAGCTACTCTGTGCTTTAAATCAGGAATCAGAGAGGTGTCCAAAAACAGTAGGAGGGAGTTCTCAACAGCCAAAAATATTATCTTTCTGGTAATGTTTGATCTTCACCCCTGATCATGTGAAAACCCAGCACAATGTAGTATTTCTGCAAGAAAAAAAAACCCTGTTATAGTGCGGGCTCTGACTAAATTTGGGCTTTATCATGATAAAGATGACAAGAAGACATTTGACATAGAAAGACAAGTTGATTTGACATAGTTAGAAAAAGGACAAAGAAGCATTCAGGTACACCAATATATTTCAGGTTTGAAAAAATCCAAATGCTTATCCTTTCCTGGCACTTTGGTGGCATGAAGTATTCTCTGTGTAACAGCAGATAGACCTGGAAAGGACCATGAGAGAAAGTACTGCTAAAGTCCCTGCCCAAAGGAAAGTCTTTTTGTATTGGTAGGAAGCAAAATGGATGAAGCAGCTTCAGCAACCACAGCAACTGCTACCTCAGGATTGAATGAGAAGAGTGGAATGCCTCATTTTATGGGGGAAAAAAAAAAAAAAAAAGAAAAAAAAAGTCTTTTAGAGTCAGTTCTGGATGACAACAGGCAAAGAAACACATCGCAAAAGTGACACCATTAATGTTTGAGCCAAATATAAATGCAAGCTGAAATGCAGCAGTTTGATATAACCTAACACCAAAGACTCTCTAGGGCCAATTTTAAGACAACTTTAATATTGCTCCCTTGCCTTCTGCTAAAACCAAAATTCGTCAAACCACAAAAAGTGGATGTGCTGACACCAATGAAACAGGGGTGTACTTTTTATTCCCGTTGCCAGGAGGAGCACAGGAGAAGAAATGCTAGCAGTTTTCTTCTAAAACTGGGATTTACGCTGAACTGTTCCGCCACTATGTCAGGGCTTTGTTTGGTATGACTCTTAAAGTTGGGCAGAGTGAGCAGGAGGTGGACTGGCAAGGCAGATCAGAGGAAGACCTGTGCTTCCTGTAGCAAGTGAGGACAGATTGAGCTTTATAATGCATAGCAGTAGCTATGAGACTAGAGCCTGTAGACAGCTGAGAGGTTACTGATTGTTCTTATTTCATCCTTCTGGATATTTTCTGAAGATAAAATAACATTAAGCAGGCTAACACTTGCAAATCATGCCTTTTTTCATATGCTGGGGGATTAAGGCAGATCTTCAGATAGTAAGCTGGTCTTGAAGCTCCGCAGATGTTTTTTTTTAACCTACCAGTTTCTCTTTTGCAATCTGCATTTTCATCTTCCCACCACCTATCCCCAGCAGTCAGGTTGGAATACCTTAAAGTAGAAGAGAGAAAAAATAGATTTTCTTGAGATTTTCCATTTATTTTACTGAATCTGAGGTGTAAAATAATTCACAGAAGGTACCTTGCAAAGATCCTTTTACTAGCAGTATTTAATCTTACAATTTGGGCTCAGGTATGCATATACAGGAGATGTATTTTAAAAAGAGAAATTTTAAAAAAATGAGAGATTTGGTCTAGAGTTAATTCATTCTTTTTGTACCAAATAGCTACTAAATTTTGATATAATCACATTTTTAAACTCATAGTTTATGGAAAGAGTGAAAAAAAAGAAAATACAGCTCTTTCTAATTAGATATTACAGTTAAAAGATAACCTTGACAGAGATAACAGATTTTAATCGATTACCTAGATATACACTTTTTCTCCTTCTTCCCTGCAGCTTTTAGAGAAATCTGTTGCAGCCAGATTTTAGAGGCACTCAGCTCAGCAAACAAATTACCAAGGCAACCTTGACACTGATGTCTGGAACTCGGTATGGAGAGAAACAATAAGCACCTTATATAAGTATCTCAAGCCTAAACCTCATTCAGTATTTCATAGTGCACACAGTGAAAAAGGCTTTTCTGTCAGTTGCCCATATTCTTGTACGCTCACTGATTTTCCTCAAACTTTTGCTGCTGCACCAGAGATCCTAGCCAGTTCTTGTATGCTGTTCATCCGCAAGCTCTTGTTATGGATAAAATTTTGACTGTTAATCTCACAGAGATCTTAATTAAAAGACATCCCCTCCCCCCATCTTTAGCTGCTAATCTGCCAGTGCTAGCATTGCAAATGACTGTATCTAATTGGAAATGTGCTTTTTGAATGAATAGAAATGGATGGTTGAATTGAGTGCATTCAACTTACCTGTGTGAGGAAGTAGATGCTTTTAAAAAGTAGTAACTGGACCTACTGAATAGGATTTTGGTTGGTTTTTTTCTTTTTCTCCTCTGTATTAATGTTATATATTCTTGATGCAAGGATGTTATTGTTGAATAAGTTCATTCAAAAAAGCATTTGTCATGCTATTTAAGTGACTGCATCATTGTTTAGCCAGACTGAAAACAATAAGGTGCAGAATGAAAATAGTATTACCAATTCTCTTGGCTTGTGTGCGATTCTAGATTTGTGTTGCAGATCTTACATCACATTTGGGGTGGTTAGATTCTTCTCAGGAGTGTGTGGGGCTTTGCAACTACAACACACAGTTAAAAAAGGTGTTTTTTCATTTCTTTTAAATATGAAATCAAAGGACAACTTAAGGTAGAAATTTCTGACAATAGTATTCTATAGGTACATTTAAATCAAAGCTTAGAATATGCAGGACTTCGCTTGAAACAAATTCTATTTGGGGAGTACCTGTATGCTACAGAAGGCACACGTCTGCCTGAAACCAAGAGAAGAGACCAATTTGCCTTTCAAAACATACTAAACATACTGTTTCCTGGATCTCATAGTGGCTTTAATAGTGTGTTGACATATTACATGAACCCATACATTTTAACTAACATTCAAAGAACTCACTTCCAGAGAGCAGTATAGTTCAAAGAAATCTATTTCATTTTATCCAGTAAAGCTAAGCTTCAGGAGTACAAAACCCACATGGCACAAGGAGTGAGGTATGATTTTTCTATTATTTCTTTAAAAACATGACATGCCAGCCCTTATAGCTAAGATGCAATTCTTTCTGCACTCACTACTGTTGATAAGATACATACATTTTGTATTTTCTCCTGTCCTGAAACAAAGAAAAGATAAATGAAAGCTTTCCTTATGTGTAGATTCAACCCTTGTATAAAATCCTTTCATACAGTAGGTCATTTAAAAAAGAAGCAGACACCTACTTAAAATCAGCTGGTAATTGCTTTCTGCAGAGTGACTCAACCTGTAAAGCAGTGTGCCTTATTGTTGAGACTTTAGATTTTAATTTTTTTCTCAAGTTACCCTGAGCGCTCAGTGGTGAACCCACGAAATCTGGCTATCTGTGCATTTGTTTTTATGGGATAATGGATGACTTTTCAGGTATTGCTCTCATTGCTGTTGATGGAAGGAAACAGCTATTTTCCCCAAGTCATCTCTTCTCACTGCCTTTTCCATCAGTTCCTTTGCTGAGTAGTAATCCAGTTACCTTCAGGAGCAGGAAAGTTGACAGCTTGCCAGCACAGGTCTGTTGAGACATGAATTAGTTTATGAAGGCTGAAAAATTTCTGTCTCAGGAGGCAAGTATATGTGTGCATGTATATGTATGCATGCATGTGTGTATGCATATATATCTCTGTGTACGTGTGTTTAAAACACACTGCAAGAGGTCCTGCATGCACACCGTTCAGGAGGATGCACACATTACAGCAGTGATTGTGATCACCCCAAGGTCGCTGGCAGATCACTCAGAGATCTCTCATATGCCAAATGTGGATGGTGTTTGCTCATTTGTCCCCTTTGACCTATGCAGTCACCAGCTTTCAGGCAGAAGCTAGCCCTCTTCAAGCTGCATGTCAGCCAGCCCTTTGGTGCCATCACAGAAGCACCCCTCTGAGTTAAGGTTGAAGACCTCCTCTACATCTTCCCATCAGCCTGCAGCAGGATGGAGCTTTCCCTCTTTGATCTTCCCTCTTGCAAGGGCAGTGCAAGAGGCAAGAGACTGCAAGAGCATAATGGATTGATCCTCTATCATTCTCAGGGAGGTGAAAGCATTTGCACCCTGTCACAAATAAAGCCAAAGAAATTTTTACAGAGCCCGTAAATTAACTCAGAAGGACTAAAAGTGCTGTTCTTTTATACTGGCAGGGTTTTGGTAGTGGGTGGGTTGCAGGAGTGTTTTTTGTGAGAAGATACCAGAAGCTGCTCCATGTTACACAGCTGAGACAGACCAGCCACTACCCAAAGCTAAGCCCATCAGTGATGTTGGTGGTAACATATTTAAGGCAGGGTAAAAACCTCTGTGCAGTAGGTGTGAGAAAGAAGAGTGAGAAAAACCGTGAAAGAAACAGACCTGCGGACACCAAGGGAGGGGAGGAGGTTCTTTAAGTGCCAGAGTAGAGATGCCCCTGCAGCCTGTAGAGAAGTTGATGGTGAAGCAAGTCACCTGGCTGCAGGCAGTGGAGGACCACACCAGAACAGACAGCCACCTCCAGCCCTATAGGACCTCACCTCACAGCAGCTGGAGATGCCTTGAAGTAAGCTGCAGACTATGGATAGCCCATGCTAGAGCATGGCTCCTGGCAGGATCTGTGTCCTGAGTAGGCCAGTGCTGGGAGTTAATTCCTAAAGGACTGTACCCTGTGAAAAAGGACCCATATTAGAGAAGGTCATAAAGAACCATATCCAGTGGAAATAAACCCATGCTGGAGCAGGAGAACAGTGTAAGGAAGGAGTGGCAGATACAAAGCATTATGAACTGACCACGGCCTCCATTCTCCATCCTTCTGAGCTGCTCAGGGGAGGATGTAAAAAAAATCAGGACTGATGCTGAGACTGGAAAGAAAAGGAGGTGGGGGAAAGTGGTTTTAGTTTTGTTTTTTATTTCTCTCTGTCTTACTCTGTTATTAATTGGCAACAACTTAAATTAATTTTCCCCAAGTCAAGTCTGTTTCGCCCATGATGGTAATTGATGAGTGATATCCCTGCCAGTACCTCAACCCATGAGTTTTTTCTTCTTCATTGTGTTTTCTCTCCCTGTCCTGCTGAGAAGAGGGAGAACAGAACTGAGAGAACAGTTTGATGGGTAACTGGCAGCCAGCCAGCATTAACTCACTGCAGAGTAGAAAGCAATTGTTAATGCCTACAATTTTTAGATATACTTATTGGGAAAAGGTGGTCTAACAGCATCTGACATGTGGCTATTCCAGGCACCTCCTCCACACTCCCATCATTCTTCTTCAAACAGCTGGAAAGGGGGAAGGTTTATATTCCTCAAATACAGGACAGCCAATATAAATCTGTTCCTTCTTATAAAATTTAATTTCACCTACTCCTCTTTTTAGTTAAACCTCTCATCTGGAGGGCCTTAACTAATCTTCCCCATGTAATTACTCAGCAGTGCTTGAGAGCAAAATAAACCTTTGCTCCAGCTGGTGCGTCTTTGCTTTAGTCCATGCATCAGTACCTCACTCTCAACTCCTGTACTTACTTGCAAAAAGGACCAGTGCAAGCTCTTGCTCTGTTATGAACTCCTAGCTAGGCATTTATGGCAGTATGAGGAAGAGGGCTACATTAAGAGCAGTGCTTAGACATAAACTCAAGGATTCAGGGCTCCCCTTCCTTCCCTGTGATGTATTCCAGTGCTTGATGAAAGCAATATACTTCCAGTGCCAGGAGAAAGCAATATACTTTCCTCAGAGAAGCCAAGAAGGAAGGTTTTGCTCCAAATTGCTGCAACTTTATCTTTGACTTTACCATAACTTTATTGCCTTCTCACCATCTCCAGGTGACATTATCCCTGCATTCCCTTCAAGATGGCTGATAATAGCCTGGTCCTAAGCAGCATGAAGAAAAAAACTTGAATAACAGGGGTTGCTTTTTTTTAAAAATGGGATGTGCCTTTGTTTCCCAGAGGTAGATATAATAGGAATATAAGGTGGGAAAAGTCTGTCACTGGAACTAATATCTGGCTGCAGGTGAACCAGATAACAATGACTGTCACCCAGACATGTACATGAACAAGGTGGAGGAAAGCAATGAGTCATTCTGGAGCGATAGGAGCAGCAGACTCTAAATTCTGCATTTTCATGTCATACAGGGTGGATTGTTTCCTTTTTGAGGGAAGGGTTCAGCATTTTATATTGAATCCTCATTTTGTGTACAAGTGGTAACTATTACCTTAAGAAGGCTTGAATAAAATATTATCCAATTTAAAACTATGTTCCACAGAGAGATGCAGTTTATGGACGGCTGCTGTGCCAAGAAAATTCTAATATCTGAAAACAGTCAAACAGATTGGGAGTGGAACACAGATATGCTAAGTGCTGCTTGAGAGAGGATCAATAGCACTATTCAACTTTAATTTGGTTTGTGATACATTATTCTGGCCAAAATCCCCTCAAACTTTTATATTGTAATGGCTGGGATCTGGAAATAGATGTCTCCATTGCAAGAAGGGTTATACCCCGGAATTGCTTCTGCTAAGACTGTTTAATCAACATCAGGACAACAGAATTACTCAAATGTGCTTTACATTTACTGTATGGAGGCTCCATGAGTACTGTTCTGCTCAGAGACTCTAGCTCTGAAATCTATCTATGTTGCAGTCAAAGACATGATGGAAGGCTTTGTAAATACTCAAGCTAGCTTTACCAAATTCTGAATATTAATATTAGCTGTCCAAAGGCTTTCCACAGGTTCCAAGCTGACTTACAGCCTGCACTAATCCACAAACTGCTGCAGAAGTCCTCATTGCATAGCCAACTTTGCTATTATAGGCTAAACACGAATATGCTTATGCCTCTGCTGATGTCACATCTTTTGCCTGCAGCATAAACTTACTGTAAAACAGTAATGACATGCAATCAAGAAAGTCCCTATGCTGGACACAGAACAGTCCAGTGCAGTAGACTCCATCATTTCCCAATATGTTTGGAATGATGTCCAGAGATTGCATCTCTAGGACCTAGCTTTCATAAGGAGATTTGCACAACTATAGCTATTCAGAATGCTAACGCAAGGCAAGACCTTCATTCTGCAAAATAAGAGGATAAACTGCCACAGTGCATGTCTGTTCTGCACCAACGCTGTGGCTCTGAAGTCAGGACTGCAACAGGAGAGCTGCTGTGACAGTGTTTCTCTATACAGTACTTCAGCCCTGAGTTCTGACACTTAACTAACCAGATCCAAAAGTGATTTTGAAACTAGGGCTCTAGCTCAAATCTCTTAAATGCAGGAGAGGAGGGGTTACTGGATATAAAGCTGATTTATTGGTGTGGATGGTTAGAAGGATGTGCAAACTGACTTATGGAGAGAAAACCAGAGAGGTAAAATGAATTTGTTTATGAATATTAGTTTCAGTGTTCACAGGATTAATGAAGCCTGCTTTCCAATGGGCATGCTTCTCATGGTCTATTGACTTTTTAATGAAATTACACCAAGGCTGCAACATGAACTCAACACTTTTAAGACCCTGGTGAAACCTGCACAGGGGTCACTACTTGACTGGAGTCTCTCATACCTAGCAAGGTAACAACTAAATCCAAAAAACTCTCCACACTTTCCTTGCATAACTGACCACTAAGTTAAATAGGCTCCTGTTCCTCAATTCCCTAGGAAAATAAGCTAAAAAATAGCAATTAGAACCGGCAAATGTATTTCTGATGAAACTCTGTTTACTATAGAGATCCCTTGGGTTATGTATTATGCTTGTTTTCCTCATCCTTTGTCTCTTTTACTTTACACTGTGCAATCTCCAGAAGAAACACTGTTTCTTCTGCTGGTCTGAAAAGCATCCAGAATATTCTGGGTCCTAATGCAATAATAATAATGATAATAACAATTATAATAATAATAACAACAATAATGATGATGATGAAGAGTCTGTATGGACGCTAGAGAGCAGCACTTGTAGTGTGAAATCCCACAGATGGATGTCAAGTGTAGGCTATTGACCAGAACTGTATTCAATTTACAATGTTATGCATCCACAAGAAATGCATTACTTTTTGCAGCAGTTCTTCAGGGGGCTTTAAATTTTCAACAGAATTGCTGAAATCAGAATTTGACCCAGTTTGAAGAATCAGGAAGCCGGAATAAGAGAACAATAAATCATACCAAAGAGCAGAAGGGAGTTCAGCCTTTGACTGATGAATTTAAGAAAGTGTACTTTAAAATAAGTTTGTCTCCTTTGTATTGTTCATAGAATCATAGATTCATAGAATGGTTTGGGTAGGAAGGGACCTTAAAGATCACTGATTCCAAATTCCCTACCAGAGGCAGTGACACCTTTTAGTGTCACAAGTCCAGCCTGGTCTTGAACATTTCCAGGGATGAGGCAGATACAACTTCTCTGGGCAACCTGTTCCAATATCTCACCACCCTCACAGTAAATACTCTCATTTGGCCGCTTATCAAATCCAATTGGAGCTCATTGAACTCCAGCTGATCACTGACCTAGAGGGTAACACCCCTTCCTCATCTCCCCTGCCTGCCCTTCCTGAAGAGCCTGTGTCCCTCCTGCAGAGCTTGTATCCTTCCTTTCAGGCACTCCAGGCACTGGAGTCATCCCACCATGGCTCTATGATGCTTTCAAGATTGTAACACTGCAGGCATGCTCATGTCTCTAACTTCTTTTGTTTACTCCTCATGGGCTATGGGGGTCTGCACAGAGGCATTTAAGTCAACCCCTCATCTTTTCATTAGATCATTTCCTCTTAAAGATGCTCCCACTTTCTTGCTGTCATGAAAGTTACACCCACTTTTATCTGCTGCAATTAGAGATGGGAATGGACCTTTCAAAGAGCTATGCAGAACTAAGTCACATATGTTTCAGCCAGGAATCTGACAACCTTCTGACACAAGTGAGTGCATTTTACAGCTTATTATATCTATGTGTAGAAATGGGATAAATACTTGAGTCACCCCAGATGCTGGCTCTGGGGCATGTTTAATTGTACAGTGAACCCTCACCCTGATTTCATTTCCTTAAACTATATAGGTATCATTCATATTTATCCAAGATGAAGATATAATTTACTGTCTTTACCTTTCCTCTCTTCCCTGATACTGTGGAACAGTTGAATAAACAAACACATAAATTCATCTGGGAAGGAAGAATTTCCCTGCAAACCTCTCACAGTTGCAGTAATCACGTTCCGTTTGCAGAGCCTGGAGACAAGGGCAGGCAGATGAGAACTTGCCTTCTTATTGATGTGTTTACATCTCATTGACATTTTCAGAGAACATTCTTGATAGTCTTGAATACTGAGCATGGCCACATTAAGTTACCTGGTTTTAATATACCCTGCCTTTATTCATGTGTGTGTTCTCACTTTAAGGGGAAAAGTCAGCAGTCCAGAGGAGGACCTGTGCAAAGAGAGAATGAGGTGAAACAAGGGAGTGATACTTACTTGATGGGCTCTATGTTTATGCACCTTGATCAATGTAGTTTTATAAAAATATACAAAACCTATATAAAACTATATATTATAAACTGTATTGAATGTGGTCCATAAATATATATTGAAGCAGACAAAACCATTGTAAGCAGAGTAGCAAGAAGTAACTACCAGTTCTTTTTCTATTCAATATTATAAATATGGGGAGGGTAGAAAAATCCATCTTTGCATTTAATTCCTTTAGCTAATTCAACTGACAAAAAAGTGTATAAATTTGCTTGCTCTCCCTGGCTTCTTCAGTTTTGCAAGAGTGACCCATCACTTCACCTTGAACTTTCCTGCAGTATAATCCAGGATTATTAGTAATTGTCCCTGAACATTAGTTGTAGGATGTGTTATATGGATCTCCATTGCCTCCTTCACGTTGTCCTGCTGCTCATCCTTCATGGGGAGCTATCTTATGTGTACTGTAGACAGGCCTCTTTGTCTCATCATACATACCCTCTACAAGAGGGAAAAAATTTGTGCACTGAAAGATAAAATTCTGATTGTGCAGACATATCTAAGTATCATGGCAACTTTCTCTCCTGTCAAAGGAGACTTACAATGATTGAAAATAGGGAGGTTTATAAGAATCTCTGGAAAAATACTTAGATTATTTTTAGGACTGGTTTTATCTAAACAAACTAAGATGTCTTGCACAAAACTCTGAGGTAAGTTTCTGAGCTGAGTTGCAAGGTTACCTGACATAATCTAATTAGCAAGTTGCAAATAAAGCACTCCCTGAAATGTTTTACTTCCTTTCATTCATGGTCTAAACAGCAGAAGACATGTAGAAATACAATTCTTTCTCCCTCTCGTATTTTTAAATGGATGGAATTTTTAACTGTTGTGACCTCAGACTCTACTCCATATATGTAAGCTGAAATACCTTGGAAAATAATTTCTGTAACCAGACAAGACTATCCAGCATAGCAATGTACATAGAGAACTGTTAAATATACTGATGTCAGGGGAAAAGGTATGTCACAGATTTTGCACAGTACAAACTAATTGTAACTTTACTGGAAGAGTAATTTGCCTTGAAAAATGCAATATATCATTCTCATACATGTGGCCCTTACACCCAGTTCTGAGAGGCACCGAATGCCATGTAGAAAGTGCTGATAGGGTGTTGACAAATATGTTGAGGTCAGACTGACTCTTTCCAAAGCCAGTTTAATCACTAAACTGTCTGATCTCTCATTACATGTTGCTTTCTGAAACAGTAGTTTTCATCCTCTAACTACTTTTACTTGGCCTTTTGCTTTCTACAATGGGGTTCTAAAGAAAAATTGTTAGCAAGGGTGTGTGTATCTGTGTCAGCCAAAACCTTCCTGCAGCTGTTTCCAAACTGTTTCTATAGAAAAATTTTAGACTCATGCCTGTGATATCCATTCAAGAAAAACAAATCAATAGGAGAAGCTGAGTGACTAAGCTGTGAAACTGCTCACACTGAACACTAGTTTGACCTTACGGCTCTAACCCTCTTAACTTATCCTATAGCTCTACATCTTAACTGCAGCTGTCTGGGCACTGTATCTGGACAGAACTGCAAGGGTTTTGCAAGGGCTTCTCTGCTGTGCTCCCAGGAGGAGGTGAAAACAGCCAGTTACCATAATGAAGGGAAGTGCCCCATTCCTTTTACTAGGGCCTATGCCATATACACCATGCCACTGGTTATGGTCCTGCAAGCATAATGCACTTATTCCTAACCAGCCTGCTGTAATTGCATTGCTTACCACCTTGCTGCTGGGCACCAGAATGACCCAGGGCATACCTGTGGCATGGGATGTTTTTACATACCTGGAGCAGCTGCAGATGCTTTCATATCACCCTCACTCACCTTTGTAACCTCTATCCTGTGACCACCACCACGCAGCTTTGTGTATGAGGCATGGCTAACTTCCTGTTGACAATACTTTGTGTTAAAAAGAGTGTGTGGGCTTACAGAATAAAACTAATTACTTGAGTTAAAGCCAGACCCGGCTCTTGGCAGCATTTTCCTCTGTTCACCAGACTTGCCTGTATCAATTAGGCAGCCTAAGCAGGGCTAGGAAACCTGAACACACCCCTATAGGCTTAACCTGCCTGACTGGCCCCACACTGTATGAATGCTCTCAGTCCCCCTCTGAAGATTCCTTCAGGCATGCCAGAGGCTCAAACAGCACCCTAAAAGTACTGGGGAAGAAAATGTGGGAAGGGGGAATTAAGACTTCAATTCCTAATTTGTTGCTCAGGTGGTGTGAATCTGGGAGTTATTGTCCTTTCTTGGGATATAGCAGGAGACAACATGACATCATAGATACATATTTGTCTCCCAGCAAGGACCAGAAAGAGTGGCTGTTGCTCAGAACAAAGGCATCTTTGGTTTTCTTGAGCCACAGGTCACGTGCAGTGCCCAGCTAAGGTCTGGTCTTTTTGTCCTCTGTAGAAGTCAGGTGAAACCCTGAACCTGCTTTGAAAGTGAAGCTCTAACAGGATAGTCAGGCCCACTCCCATGGGAGAGTAACAAGTCCCTATCAACACAGTATTTGGGGGCCTCCTGCCAGTAACTGTCTGTTTGCCAGTAGGATTTGTTTCTAAATTATGACCAAGGGCTGAGACACACGCACCTGAGGAGCACCACAGGGCACAGGAGTAAGCCCTGGAAGTAGGCAAGGTAACTGGGATGAATGCACCATGAGGCACATGAGATAAACAGAGACTTTTTGAAGAGATGTGCGAAACATGAGTAGGCATGTGTAGTGGGGTGGAAAAGGAGAAGTCGCGAGGAGTTATGAATTAAAAGGAGCTGTTTGGGCTGTGTAATGGCTTGCACAAAGTTTTCCAAGCACAGGATACTCTAAACATCTTTGTTGAATCACACTAGAGGTCATTGCAAGGCTCATATGTTCTTCCTAGCATATGAACAGGAATATCCCTGAAGGTCCTCCACTGCAAATGCAGACAATCAACAGGGGCTCTAAAACTCAAAATAAACCAGTATTAAAATAACCTTCTTGAATTTCCTTAAAGCAAAATGTGGAAGTCTTCACAGATGTAAGACTGGCTACTAAAACCATGATCATGTTGTTATCAGTTGTGTCCTTTCACCTCAAGGCAAAACCTTTTGGTTGATCAGTCTTTGCTTAGAAGAAATTTATGCTTATTTTTCCTCTGTGGAAAGGTAGAGGGGACCAGTGGGGAGCTCATACACACAAAATCTTCCAAGAGACATCTGCTTTTGAAATCTCAGGGTTTTTTTTGTTTGGTTTGTTTTTTTATTTATTTGCCTTGGGGAAAAATGAATCCATAAAGCCTGTTTGATATGTTACCATGGGATGATTTTTTGGAGGACTTACAGAACCAGATGAGAAATACTACCAGTCTGCAGCAAAACGAAGTGCTGAGGCAATGTAGTATAGTTTAAAAGCCCTGACAGCATAAAATTAGAGTCAGCATGAAAAGCACAGATTTTGTCTATTATGAATCTATAATGAATAAAAAATAATTCTGTTGTAGATATCTATTTAATGGATATTCTTGATACACAGCTGTTCAGTGTGCCTTTGAGAAGATGACCTGTTTATCTTCTCATTTGCAGCAGTGCACAGGAGCTCTGCAGCACTGTGCATGTCAGGTGGGAATATTATTTGGTGTACAGAATATGGGTGAATTGAAATGTTCTTTAAACAAAGAAATAAATCCCTTCCCGATTCATTAAGGGGCTCCATTACTTCCTTAGCTTTGGATCACTTATATTACTCTTTTTATTACTCCTATTAATCTTTCCTCTCTCTTTTCAATTTTTCCTGCAGAAGTATTCTGCCCTGCCAACAATAAAACACAAATTTACTCTCCTGGCTCCTTCTCTGATGGAGAAAACTGCCAAAGGAGAATAACTAGACAGGTGGCCAGCCTATTCTTCCTGGGTTTGTGTTCGGGTGGTTTGTTTGGTTTTTTGGGGTTTTTTTTTTTGTTTTGGATGGTTGGTTGGTTGGCTTGTTCTGTTTTGGTTTGTTTGTTCTTTTGTGTTTTTTTGGGTTGTTTTTTTTTACTAGATATTTTGCCTTTGAGATTAGGCCATCCAATGATTAGATTCTCTAATATTCCTGTTTACTATCAATAATTGTCCTATTTCTCATGTATCAAGTGGGCCCCTGTGGAGCTTATAAAGGTCAATGAGGCCAAGTTCAGTGTCAGTACAGGCTGGGGGATGAAAAACATGAAAGGAGTCCCTGCAGAGAAGAATTTAGGGGTACTGGCAGTGTGTGATTGCAGACCAGAAAGCAAATCATGTCTGTGACTGCATCAGAAGAAGCACGGCCAGCAGGTAGAGAGAGGTGATTCTGACCCTCTACTCCATTCTTGTGAGACCTCACATGGAGTACTGGATCCAGCTCTGGGGCCCCTAGCATAAGAAGGATGCAGACCTGTTGGAGCTAGTCCAGAGGAGGCCATGAAGATGGTCAGACAGCTGGAGCATTTCTATGAGGAAAGACTGAGGGAGTTGGGGCTGTTCAGCCTGGTGAAGAGAAGGCTTCGGGGACACCTTATTACAGCCTTTCAGTATTTAAAAGGGGCTTATGAGAAAGATGGAGAGAGAATTTTTAGCAGGGCCTGTACTGACAGTACAAGGGGTAATGGTTTTAAGCTAAAAGAGGATAGATTTAGACTCGATACAAGGAAGACAGTTTTTTACAAAGAGGTTGCATGGGTCTCTGAGCAACTTGATCGATTTGAAGATGTCCCTGCTCATTGTAGGGGTGTTTTACTGGATAATCTTTAAAGGCCTCTTCCAAGCCAAACCATTCTATGATTCTCTGATTAACAAAACTGCTTTTCCTAAAACTGAGTTCAGAGAATTTCTTGCGAGATTATGATTGGTGTAGGTTCAGCTGGAAGAACAGGCATTTGGCTTGTAAAACATCTGAGGCAGGCTTTCTCTTTCAGGTCATTTGTATGAGTGGTTGCCAGTCTGTGGTTGAGTTGTGAGGATGATTCATATTACTCATGCTAATTGCTATGACCACCCCAAGCTTGACATAAACAGCTGGTGGAATAGAAAGAGCCATAATGCAGTTCTGATTAACATCATCCAACAGCCATGGAGTAATATAGCTGCTTAATATTTACCTAGAATATTTTTCTAATCCAAGCCACTTGTCACAATGTGCACTGATATGCAATGTTCTCATATAGTGTGACAATGTGTCCTGATATTCTGTTTCACTCCTTTGTTGTAATGATTGCTAGCAGTGGAAAAGTGCGTGCAGAGATCTGTGGGGTTTGGCAGCAGGTATCCAAAAAAAGAAATTCCTTTATAATCAAAGCCGGATCATATGTGCTACACGACATGTTGTTACACCCTCTCTCTTGAAGCAAACAAAAAACTGCATAAATCATAACAAGCTTTTATCAGCAGAAGAATGATACAGAGAAGAGTCTCATACAAAACGGTACTTTTTCTCTGGTAAATTTAATGAGTCAAAAATAGGAAGCGTATCCTGTTATAAGCAGAGAACATTACCTAAGAATCAGAAAATCAACAAGGAAGCAACTGCATCTCTTGTATGTACTTCATTGTATCACAAGTACCTAATCCCAGTTTTATCACATGCTGACAGTCTTTCTTCTGCATAAGAACACATAGGTAGATTAAGTGGGTTTTGACTGATAAATTACCCTTCCAAAAGCATATTTTCATTGAGAAGTACCCACTTTTCAAAGGAAATCATGTCTTTGTGGTTTCATTTTTGGTGGACTATTCTGTAATTGTTCACCTGCTTCTTCTCAAGGGTTAAGAGGTATGAGGCATAGTGCTTTGTTTATTGTTTGTGATGCACAAGCCTCTACACAAGAAATTTAAGAAGAAAATCTTGATTGTAATAAATGTATTTGGTTTAATCTTTTAAAAATCTGTATTCATCACTATTGGGAATTTTTTTTTTGTTTGTTTTATTTGTTTGGTTTCTTTTTTTGGTCTGTTTTAGGAAAAGAATTTGGCATTTGTTACAAACTGGATAACAGCAAAGTGTTCCTGTCAGATATCACTGTCTTTTCTTATGTGGTATAACTGTAGTTGTCCTAAGTCTGGACTGTGGGAATGTGTTCTCCTTTGCCCCTCTTATTCTTGGATCCATCTTTCAACAACGATATGCTAACTTCACCTACGCACTGTAGGCTCCTCTGCTAAAGCTCAGCGTGTAAAACCCCTTCTGACAACAAAGGTCTGTTAAATAGCTATGCCATTGATGTATTTGTTATTAACATGTAACATCAGTAAACAATTTTTATTTGCTGATTTTACTTATTTTAAAGTGCTGTAACACCCTGTGGATTTCACCCAACTGGAAAAAAAAATATTGACTGAGCTTGAGGATAAACACAGCTTCTGTGCAATGAATCTGGACTCATCCAGGGCATGCCTCCAAATGCTGCTCCTTAGAGGCTGCTTGTGGAGATGAAAGGGTAGGTAAAGGCTCATTCAGATCTTGGCTTCTTTTAGACTGTGTAAGATAGATAGGGTGACAGTGAAGCACATGCAACCTCTACCAAGCTCATCATAAAAGATATGCTATGTGGATGCTGCTGAGAGAATTCTCTCAGCACATCTCCTGTCCATCCTTTCAACACCACCAATCAGTGCACAGTTCATTCTTTGTGAAGGTCTAGCCAGCTGAGGGTTTGCCAGCAAAGGGAATTTTGCAGCTGCTTTATGCTGTTGAAGTCCCTGGCAGTGCCCCTGGCTGACCTTCTCCCTCAAGACCCATCTGGTAATCTATGCCACCAGATACCAGCCTGGAGACTGGGGATAGAGGCAGAATTAGAACACAGAAATTGTATTTTGCCTGGGAAAAAGGAAGAAGGGAATTCTTATCCATTTCCATGCAGAACACATGGTGGATATAAAATCTTGACTTGCTGGGCCCATTTCATTGCATGGCTCCTTTATTTATTTCATTCCAATAAACTATCAACATGAGAATAGGCTGATGAGTCAGACCATGCAGACAAGAGCATCTTCTGAAGGGGCTAAGTAGGCAGCATATGCCTTGATGATTTCAGGCTGGTTTTGATCAGGATTTAAGCCTCCATGAATAAGAGCTTTAAAATCTGCCTCCAAAATAATGGTTGATGCACTGGGGATATGAAGAAGATCTAATGTCTCAATAAGTATGGGGTGAAGGACATTAGGCTTACCAAGCCATTTGCTACGTATTTCCTGTCCACTGGGATACTTTGATGAACATAAAGCATATTGATGAGGGTATTAACAGGATGAAATGGAGAATGCTGTCTCTACAGAATAGGGAAAGTCTCAGAGATGACATTGTCACATTTAGATTTTTCTGAACAAATGAAATAAACTGGAAGATTCTGGGTTTTTTTAAATGGATCTACAAGGACACTAAAATGGCAGTTATAAACCTAGCCAGATTAATTTACAGTCCCCACTGACCCTCTTTAAGATACCACAATACAATCCTCTGGGGCAGGATTTTCAGCAGCACTCAGTGTTTCTTGTGAATCTTCTTTTAGTGAAGTGGATGACAAAGAGCAGATGCAAATTTGCTTAGATGATTAGGAAGGAGAGCAATTACCCCATGCCCATGTATTGATGCTGGGTAATATGTTACGTGCTGCCTGTTAAAAGCTGCTTTGTCCATGATGCATTTGCATCCTGTATATACCTGTAGAAGCTGAGCTGGGCCCAATAATGAAGTTATTTATAAATTCCCAAGTGCATTCATAACACAGTTGGATAAATATACGTGCAGGCACCTAGTGTAAATAGTCTGAGATTAAAATGAAATTAACTCATAGAGATCTATGGCTGTCCAAAATCTCCACAATTCTACTAACTCCTTTCTTTTGCAAGTTCACCTGTGAAAATCCAAGGTTCTTTTAAGACAGTTTCTCCTTTTTAAGATACTGCATAAACTGCTACAGGAGAGAGTTTAATGGTCTTGCATCCCTTTAAAATGCGTCTTTTATCTAAATGATGGTATCTCAGTTCTTCTTAAAAATGGATCCTCACTGGTAGTTTTTTATAATGTAAAATAAAGCTAGTTTGTGTTCTGCACAATATGGGCACACTTGCTGTTATTAATGCTGTGCAGTAAGTAAGAATCTTTGCAGAGCTGCAGTGATGAGATGGATGCTTAGGATGATAACAGAGGATGCCTACCATGAACCCTAGGAAATTCTGTCCTCTAAAATATTGTTTTAGACTTTATCTAGGAACATACTGAAACTATCTCCAAGGTCTTATCATGCATGAATATTTATTTGTAATGCAGCTTATCTCATCAGTATAATTCCAGTAAGTCAGAAATGTTTTCCTCAAGGACACCTACTGCTTGAACAACCCTATGATATATACATTTTTACATTTTCCCTGTAGTCAGTACACAGGGCAAGATTATATTGAAAATCATAGAGTAGTTCATAACTTACATACCAAAATTTCAAGGGAAGTGGAGGGAAAAGAGGAAAAGAGCACTGTCCATTTAAGAAAAATAAACTGCAGAAAAATAGTACAAACAGCTTTGTAAAAACACATCATCTCCTCATCTAGTTTTTTCAAAGTTACCTTTTATGTCTGTATCTCAGCGCCAACTTCTTAAGAGAAAAAGTTATTGGGCCTCCTGCTGTTATGTTGTACTGATGACAGTAATAAAGATTTAAGCAATCATGTGTTGAATTTTTCCTTGAGCTATATTTCTCAAGGGAGGTACAAATGGTCACACCCAGAGCAAGACAGAGATGATTGTCCCTGAGGGTAGTATGGAGCGAATTTCACAAAGAGAAGGCTTCTAAGGCCACATTCATCTCATCTTGTATTCTCTGATCACCCTTTTACACTAACCAAGACAAAATATCATTAAGCAGCAGCCCTCAAAGTAAAGTTGAGCTGTAGAGGTGATAAAGGAGCCAACTGTCTTTCAGTGCACAAAAATGCTACTTCTGTCTATAAAGTGTCATATTGATGACTCACCTTGTCATCATTACCTAGGAAATGACTGTTTGTTAAATATGCCAGATAATCTAGTGAAGCTTGATTTTATGGCAATCACTTTAATCTATTACACATCGCATTAATGAAAGCAACATCTGCCAGTCAATTGGCTCTGCTTTTTTAGTTATATTCAAATAGTGCATTTAAAAGAGTGCCCAATAAAATCTGACTATTTCTCAAGCCATAAATGTGCTGTTCAGATTTTAAGGAATTACTCATTAATAGTCCTCCACTGTGTACTTAAATTGAGCTTTGAGTAGATGAGTGGTACACCTATGCAGAGTGATTAAGCAATACTTTTTCAGCTATGATTTTAACCATATTGCTTAAATGAATGAACATTTTCCTTTCATAACAGATATAGGCATCTGTGTAATGTCTGCTGTAACTGTTGGCTCCAGCTGCAGAGCTCTTGGTTATATGCAGACAAGTCTTCACCATTTCACTCAGGTAAAATGCATAATCAAAATGACTGGGCTGTCTCATATGATTATGTTGAGGAGATACAATCTGTGACTGAAATGGATCAATATGGCTCTTAAAAAAGGTAACAAATCTGATATATTTAATTCCAAATGACGAAGAAGGTGGGCTGAAAAAGTCAGCTTCACCTCACCAAATAGAAGCCTTTCACCAAACTGAATTTTCTTTAGAGGAAACAAGGAAGAACAGGCACTTTCAAGGTATGAATCACCACACTAAACATGTCTAAAATGGCTCACAATGAGTCGTGTGCTAGTAGTACATTTTTGCCTCTTTTTACTACAAACACATGTTATCTGATGAGCTTAGGTATAAACATGTCTGCTGTAGTCATTTAAAATGAGTGGCAAGTGTATGTAGGGGCTGAAGGATGGCATTGGAGAAGTAGTGGGTTTGTTACTGGTGTCTATCTTGTGCCACTGGACACAGTCACAGCTGCACTGTCAGTCTGCATTGACTGCAAATAAACAATAGAATCATAGAAACATAGAATAGTTAGGGTTGGAAAGGACCTTAAGATTACCAAGTTCTAACCCCCCTGCCATGGGCAGGGACACCTCCCACTAAAACATGCCACCCAAGGTTCTGTCCAACCTGGCTTTGAACACTGCCAGGGATGGGGCATTCACAACTTCCGTGGGCAACCCATTCCAGTGCCTCACCACCCTTAAAGAACTTCTTCCTTATATCCAATCTAAATTTCACCTAACCCCTACAGTCCCTAATGAATAGTTCCTCCCCAGAATCCCCATAGGCCCCCTTCAGATACTGGAAGGCTGCTATGAAGTCTCCACGCAGCCTTCTCT
>JAOEHX010062079.1:0-12198 GCA_025448015.1 Bolborhynchus lineola | reverse complement strand
CCAGGAATTAAATCTATGGTCTCTCTGAAAACCCAAGAGCGAGTTCCAGAAGTACAAAGGTAGAAATTAATTCCAAAAAAAAGCATAAAACCCAGAAAATAGAAAGGACGACCATTTTGAATTAAAGAATTTTACATTTGGCAACCAGCTGAGAACTCTCTAAATCCAGTGAAAAATTAAGTTAAAAATATCTTTATTTGCAATTCAATCTTTCATAGGCAAGACCTAAGAGAAAATATTTATAAATGCTTTGTATTTGGATTATTATCTAAATAAATGTGTTAATAAGATAAAGCTTATGTTAATATTCCACTGTAAACACTTTCTATTGCGTTTTTTAAACATGTAGAAAGAGTACTGACAAATTACAATGTAAATTAGTGCAGATATTTTAAACATAAAACAAATACAAGGTGACTTGAGGATACTGAGTTTGAGTTAATGTTGGGTAGATTTAAATTAAGTATGGTTTCATATTTAGGCACAGTCTGAACAACAGTCTAGACTCAGAGTTGATCATATTCAGCACGATCTGTCAACATTTCAGTTGAATAACACAAAAATATTTTGGGAATAATGGGTTTTATGAGACATCATCCCCTTTGAAAAATTAAAATATTGCAAAATAATCTTTTCAAGAGGCATTTCTTGCCACCATGAAAACGATGATGGCAACTGGGGAGGTTGAACATCTCATGGCATGGGAAACTGCTGCAAAGTCTTAGCTAAGCAGTGAACTTCTATCCACTAAAATGAGCATGGGCCTGGATTGCGAAGGGGGGTTAACAATTTAGCTCAAAGGCAGTGACAAACTTTGACTCAGATGACCTTTGGATCCTGGTATAAACCTGAATCTTTCATTTTATATTTTTTTTTCTTTAGAAATAAACAAACAACTATACAAATGCATACTTTTAACAGTCTTTAATATTAGTTCATTTTTACGTTTAGTTCTGCTTCTATCCTGGAAAGGAGAAGAAAGAGCTGACAGTTTAAGAATAACCTAATTGAGAAGCAAATTCCTGAGGAAGGCAGGTCTGGTTTACCTAACATTTCCCAGTTTCTTATATTCTTCTTGAATTCTTCTCTCTGACATTTCTTCCCTTTTGGTCTTCTTATTCTTGCTCACAGAACAGGTCTCTTTAAAACTGAGGTAGATAGCACAGTAAAATTAGACATAAGCATCAAGTAAGAAAAAAGAAAACATCATAAAAAAGTAACAGTAATGAGGCAAACTGAAAATTCTAGTTGCCAGGGGCTATTGGGAGAAGATGTGACTGGGGCAAGGCCTGATGGCAATGGGAAGGGAAATTACTGCATGAGATCTTTGTGTAGTCTAGTTTCCAGATCTTCTGAGATTCAATCCTAGACACAGTAGGAAGGTACCCTCAGGTGGTCTGACTAATACTGACTGATATCTCTGAGCCATCTCTAGCTGAGGCTGGGCTCCTTTTGTTTAGGCTTCCTCAAACAGCTGGCATTGGCTAGATTTTTTCTGGTGCCAGAAGCCTCCGACGGATAATTTGTGTCATCACATTGACAGACTGTGACAAGAAGCCAGCTGTCAATAGATATTTAATAGGGGAACTGCTTTCCAGTTGGATGAGGAGTACCCAACACATTAAGGGGGCTCGTCTGGCTTTTGTGCCCAGGTTTGACTTGAATATTCAGGATTCACAGCAAGCAATGGGGGAAAGCTGAGCTGAGGATCCAAATAGCTTCATGACCTGTCTGTTTCTACTAACATTAGCTGTTTCTAAACCAGGCACAATCACTGTAGCACTAAATTTCCTCTCCACAGAGACTAAGGGTATCAGCCTAGTGTTTTGTCCTGGTGAAAAATCCCTGTACTTCTGTCAGGGACATACAAGTGCAAAAACATTCCATAGCTAAATATATTTAAACCTGCTCCACATTTCTATGAAAATTAGGTGAAATTCTTAGTTTATTCAGATTGCCTTCGTGCTATAACAAAGCCTGGGCATTCCTGATTTGAATTCATATGCTTGTAAGCTCATTACAACCTTTTGCTTTTCTTCTTTCCAGTAGCATTACTCGCTGTGGCTTGAGCCACAGATCTCTGCTTTCCCACTGCAATTGTACCCTCTGTCACAAGGTGTGTTGGGTAGGTTAAAAAACCTCTGCAGCTAAGACAGTCTAAAATAGGCTGCAACAGGGACTTCAGTAAATGAAGTACCATGGGAGCACAATGGCATGCTTTTCTAGTTCCTGCTGATCAGTGTCCTATTTGGTACCCAATTAGAGATCCATGCCATAGCACCAGCCAAACCATGGACTATGATCTCCTATGTATCTGGTTAAGGCCAGATTCTCTAAGGAATTTGCATAGCTCAAGAAGCGGCAGACCAGTCTGGTTAACAAAAAGTTTTGAACAGGCTGTTCATTTCACTTGTAAGTGGGCACTTATGTGACACTTGACTCTTAGCACTGCACCTCTAAGTATTTAAATTTCCTCTCAAGCCTTGCTGTTAGACTCTAGTAAATTCCAGCTGAAGAGAAGAGCTAAAAAATGGCCAGTTCCATAGTAGTGATTCTACCCTTAGCTCTGCTTTGCTGGCAAAAATCATTTGATGGGTTCATTCTCCTTCCTCTTTGATCTAGTCTAGAGCCTAAAAAGCAAGTTCTTACTGGGCCAGGTAAGGACAGATTGATGACAGTGGTCTTCCTAGGAAAAGAACATTAGCGTTATAGAAATTCAGTAAATGTTTATTCAGAGGTATTAGGCAGCTTGTTATAAAAAGATGTTATGAGTGTTTCTAGGTTTAGGTGGACATGAAGGCAGAGTATTGTAGTCCAGATCCTAACATAATATGTTGTTTAATGAACTGCAGTGAACAGGACTCAGAGATTAAGGAGGCCTGGAATCAACCAGTATTTGTCAAAAAGTCGATAATGCGTAAGTCGCCAGTATTATTTAGAACATCATTAAACAGCAGGAGGTCTTGGATGCAATGTGGAATTTCAATTATATTTATTAAAAAAAAAAAAAAAAAAGTAATTGAGCTTCATGTTAAGGCCTGTTTCTTTTCAAGATTAAAAAAAAAAATCCAAACAAACCAAAACCTAAGAAAACTCACTTTAGCTTTTTCATTTGGAACTACAAGGCTCAGGAGACTGACTGAAAGAAGGACATGGAGTTATTCACCTCTAAATTAGCTCTTCAAATTTAGTCAAGGTCAGCAGCAAGCAGAAGTCATTATCAATGTATTCATTATCTTAGGTGAAATAAATTAGTGATGTCAGTTTTAAGAGTAAACTAAATCAAGTTAAAGTCACTTTAATATTGAGCAAATGTGTCTGCACCACAATTTAATGCATGTTTACTAATCCACTCTGAATGCACACATTTAGGCAATTTTCACTAACTGCTGTGGCTGAGTACTGCAAAGCACGTGTGGTACAAATGAACTGGGAGACTGAACTTTGTTCTTATTTTAGGGCTGAGGGACTTACTGGTATCAAAAGGTATGCATCTCTTAGGCTGTGAGTCTTTTCCACTTTAAAGAGAAACATATGTGGAGTCTATTTACTTCTAATTTCAACCAGTCTTACATTAATCTCACTGAGCTGGGGGCAGACCTGAAAAGTAACTTGTTCACTTGTAGTTGTTTTCCTATTGATCTTTTAAGCCGTACTTTTCTGAAAGGACTTTTAACAAGGTTTTTGGTCCACAATGGAATCCTCTTGGTCGTAAGAGTCAAAAAATCAGTTGAATGCATAGTAAAGATTTCTGTCAGTAATACCTTCACTCTCAAGCAGCAATACTGCATACTGCTGTCTATGCAGAGCAGTTAAGCATTAGATTTCCTCCAGTAATTGTTCTGTCAAGAAGAAGGAAGTTGTGGCTTAGATTTTGTGATTTGCAACTGGAAACTTCATTACGAGACATTTACTAGAGGACACACACATTCCCTGCTTTTCTAATCCATGCATCTTGAACAACCTGAACTTACTTGCAACCCAAGAATAGCCAATGCATCCAGAACCAAGTCAGGACCAACATGATCAGGGAGATGGGAAAACTGAATAAAAACCAGGTTCCAAAATTCACCACTTCAGCCTTTGGGTAGTGGCTGTAAAGGAAAAAAAAGGTGCACAAAATGTTAGAACAGTAAAAAGACAGGCACCTCCAGTATACATAGATGCACATGCACACCCACATATGTATATGTCATGACACAATAGAAAAATTGTGTCACTATGTGTTTGCAGCAGCTGCATTATAAGTGCAAAGTGAGATCAATTGCCATAGAATGTCAGTCATTGACCATGCCTGACAGAGAGACGATCCACATAGTACTTTGCTCCTTTAAGACCAGATGGTCTGCATTGTCCAGCTATGCACAAAAACTTTTAGAGTTACCAGGAGTGAAATTCTGGCCTTGCTTGTTGATTTTGTTAAAGCTCTTTTTAATGATGGCAGACTAAAGAATTATTTCACCTGGAATCTCTATTTATGTCTTATTGTCAACCGCACAAATAATGACTATAGTCTGCTGGGCTCTGACAAAAATGTCTGATGTGCATTTGCTGCAACTGTCATAACAGCAAGATCTTTGAAAATTAAGTAAAATCCGAATCCTTGGGTTAAGGATGGCTTACAAAATTAGTTTTGTTTGCTACCACCATTTCAGAGAGAGAAATGAGGGATACCATGACAGCAGATGTTCAGAATCAGCTCTGAGCTTAAACACACATCTGTGCATGAAGAAAAGTTATATTACCATTACATTAGAGGAGGAAACAAAATTGCCTTCAGAAAGACTGTCATACAAAGGTTCATTGAAAGGCACAGAGACAATAATGACCCAACCATCATTCTCATACAACCAGAATATCACTTACTTGTTGAAGTGCTCTAAGAATATGAGACTAGTCGAGGTCCCTATGATGGTTGTCAGTCCTCCAATGGTTGCTGCATACGAGATACTCAGTGAAAGGCATTTACAGACCATGTGGTCATGTCTGGTCTGATACCGGTACTTAGTGGTCAGGCCCAGTTCTGAGGGCTTAGGAGGCAGGACCAGTATCTGAGCCTGTGAGGGAACAGATTAACCAAAAATAGCAGGTGATCAGAACAGCTGCCCAACCGGCTGTAATGCCATGGCAATGTTGGTCCCAGAGAAACAACAGGTTTGCTTAAGTGGGGGCAGTTTTTTCTTCACAGGGATTAACTGCGGCCAGAACTAGAAACCTGTCCAGGGGCCTGAAATTGCCTGGTCTGTGACAGAAATGCAAGATAAACAATAATCAGACTTCTGGCTATGGTTTGGGCCAGATCCAGTTCTGACTGGAATCTCAGAGGGATACTGAAAGCCTCTGTGGGCTGCAGGGGTAGGATGCTAGAACTGCAGCAGTAGGAATCCATAATCCTTGAGGCTTATGAGCAGCCACCAAACATATGCTTGGTGGTGTTTTGCACTTGTACTAGCTCAGGGCCTCTAATTAGGAATAGAGTGCTAGGTGTCTCACAAACAGCATGAAAAAGGCTGGCAATGGGAATATGGAAGAAAAAGCTGCAGGAAAATACTGCTGTAAAAGAAGATTTCTTAGCAGTGACAGGAAAGTTTCTATATTGATAAATCAACTTAAAAAAAAGGAACAGTACTTCAGGTACTTCACATGCATCCCAAGGTTGTAATTAAAAATCAGGAAAAACACAGGAAATGGTTCAGATAGATTTGTTAATTTTAATAATTTGAATTTGGGCTTATGTAGTAAAATCAGTCATGCTATGGTTCAACATCACAGTGAGGGGACTCTGCCTAAAATTCCTGTAGGTTAAAAGTGAAGTGAGTATATTAGTTAAAAAATAATCACTGATTATGTATTGGAAATGGGCATAAAAGATAATTAAGTATCAGGAGCAGCACATTCACCTTTTTTTGGAAACATATGCTTGGATTGTTTTGAACCGTGAATGAAAATTTGTGTGTAGATTTTAGCCCAGTCTTTCCTACCATCAAGATACTACATAATTGCAGTCCAAACAACAGTCATTCCTTGGATCCACTCAGGAGAAGTAGAAATTCTGGAATGGGCTGATGTAATGAAAGATTTTAGGGGTGAATGTTTGGCAAGACAAAAAGTGGATACTAAGACTAATTGCCTGAGAAGTTAAATGGTCCATGCCTGCTGCTGGTTTAGTTCTGAGTAGGGTTTTTGGGTCAGTGGCAATATTTTTGTGTTGAGTTTTGTTTTGTTTGTTTATGGGGGGGGGGAGAGGGAGGGGGTTGTTTCTTTCTTTGCCTATCTGTTTTTCCCAAGGAGGCTTTACAGAAATAAAGTGGGTAGAACAGCAAAATAAGAAAGGAAACTTGTGATCACATTACTGAATGTAAAGCTAAAATACATTGTACTGGCCACTGGGGGAAGGTCTTCTGAACATACCTGCGCTGGGGGCATCTAAACAGGAGCAAGAACTAGCAAAGGGTCAAGCCGTGGCTGCTGTAGGATGGTGGAGAACAATTCCATGTAACACAGCTTTCAAGGAACAAATAAGAAAGAGTGGGAGCAGGTAATGGTCACATCTGTGTTTTCCCTCACCCTGCAGCTCTAACATCTACCTTACCTGAGGTAGGTGCTGCCCATTGTTCTTAGAATTCATCGTTCCAATGGGGCTGGTTATCATGTGCACACCATTCATATTCTGTAGGGAGGCAAATGCCTTTGGATTAGCCTTTCTTCTCCTCCTAGGAGCACTTAAATCAGAATTTCTGATGCTTTGTGATGTTCTTGGGTAGTGAATAAAAAAAATAAATAAAAAAACAAACAGAAAGCAACCAAACAAAAAAACCCCACTAAAATTTTGTCTGAGAAAAAAAAAAAAAAAAAATCCAAACCGATTTTATTTTAAAGCAATCTTAAAAGTAAGATTATAATAAGTTTAGGTCTTCTCCCTCTGCTATGTAGCTGAATCCAACAGGTCTCTTGCCAGAGGCTAAGACTTGGTGATATGTGTGGGTTGTTCTAGTAACTGGGGTGTCTCTGCTGCAGAAGCTGGGAATATCTGGACAATAAAAGACCATATCTGAACTTACTATAAACTGTATGAAATTGCTAGTTTACTGACTCGATCTCAGGATCTCCAGCAGTAAGTACAACAAGTACTGTACAGCTAATGTTCCCCAATTTGATTTGTGCAAGCAAGCTGGTAGGTTAAATGCAAAGCAGGACATTCTGCATTACATACTCTCTGCCAGTAACCACTACTGTTTGAAATAAAGGAAACAAGAGTTTGTTGCAGAGCTTTGTGCATTTTGATGATTCCTGCATTAGAATACAATGTAGCTCAGAAGATACTACCTATGACAATACCTTTGAGTGCATCAAGGAGTTGAAGTCAGTAGTAGTAGCGCTAAAAACAAAAAAAGGAAAATAATACTTTAAAAATGCTTGTTCAGCCAGCTCCCTTAAAAGGCACACATCATGGCCAGAGGGACAACATCTGCAGGAGAACTAGCACCTACTGAAATGGTGAAGAACTCTATTTGTTAGTACCTCTTATGTGGTGTTTTGGCCAGACTTGTCATTATATTTCACAGCTCTATCTCTAGAGATATAGTAATGGAGTTCTACTTCCATGCAAGAAAAAAATACACATTCTAGGGAGTATACACCCCATCCTAGGAATTGACTCTTTTGCAGTAGAGTGACTCTCCGAGCAATACAGTGCTTCTGCTGACTTGTTCTACTCAAGTTCTTCCTCTGCCAACTTCTCCAATACTGCTTCTGAGCACCCGCCTGAATCACATTAAAGCCTTCACAAAAATCTTTCCTGTGTAGCATGTTGACCATGCAAACAATCCACTGAGTTTTTATTTTAACACTGAAACCAGATTTAATTCCAGAAGATGGACTACTTTTCTTCTCCCACCAAATTTCAAGCTCTTTTTCAAGTAGTACTTTTAATAATAGTTCTGTTATGAAACATCCCACACATACTCTTCAATACAGCTTAAAGAGTTTAATGGCACAATGCCAAACAGAAGATTGGATTCTATACTGCACGAAAAATATGTCTGGGATAAAAAGAGATACCAGAGTGAATACTGGAGAACCCATTAGTGTCCAGACTAATGACAAAACTATTCAGAACTTGCAAGTTAACTGAAAGTCATCAACATGTGCTGTTTGAATGATAATGTTAGTTTTAAAGTAAAAATTTAAAGCTGTAACAAGAACTTGTTTGTCTTTTATTTTAAATGCTTGTTAGCAATATAGAAAGAGCTCAAGAAAGGACTGTACAATTTATTCTCACACCTTGTAAGAAAATGCTCTTCAGGATTTAGCCTGTAACATTATTTTAGGGTGATAACTTTGAATATTCACTGAAGTATCTTGAACTGCTGGTTAACTTGATAATCTGACAAAAATTAGTAATTTTCTTGATTTGCCCTTTTAACCTTACTAGATTTTACCCAAAATAGAGACCTGATTGAAACTGTTAGTGTTTCAAGCTTCCAAAGAACTTTGTTTATATTGAAAGAAATATTTTACAGGTTTTTGGTGGAGAAGAGGGATGAGTTTTGTTGTTCCTCCTCCCCCTGCTCCCCTGCTCTCATCTTTCTCTTCAATGCAACAGTTCAGACTTTCCTCAGGAATCCTCTGTAAGCATTTTCCCACTGGATGCATCCTGTGGGTATTCTATACTGTGCTTGTGTCCTTATCCCTGTTCTGTCAGGGGAGCAAAAATAAGAATCCATGAACAGCATTCTTTTATACAGCACAAAACACAGACCTCAAAAAAAGATTCTTTAAACCCTGAAAAACATTTTCCTTCTCTCTAAAATGGCTATAGAGTTAAAACCCCCACATGAATACTGGGAAGATTTAGTTAAATCCAAACCATTATATTAATCCCATTTCTCATATAGGCCTTCCTTGTCATTCATATGTGAAACATTCACTTGTAAAGTTCTGCTTGCCCTTCCTGGCTCTACTCCTGGGTTCATCTCTTTTCAATATGTATAAGGCTCAAATCTCCAGTTGTGATATACAGGGTTCTTTCTTACTCTTCATTGATGAAGATAAGCTCCAGTGAAGGTTGGCCATGCCTTTCGCTGAGATCTGCAATGAAGGAAGAGAAAGTAGCCCTTGGGGTAAGAACTGAGCTGAGTCCGTGGGCCATACCGCTGAATCTGGAGAAGCTACAGCAAACAAAATCTTGTTCAAGCCATCTCAGGTACTCTATGACCATTATGCAGCATTTTATCGTGTCATATCCTCTGGCAATTAAAATTATATCATATCTACATATAATAGGCAAGGTTAGATGAAAATATTTCCAGCCTGGAATCTATGAATTGAAAGAAAAGAGAGGTTCCTTTTTTCCCAAATCCTTTCTTTATGGGAAGGAATGGACAAAATGAACCTTAGAGCTCCTATCAGTTTTTTCTCTGACACCTGCTCTGACCAAGGCAACCTGAAAGGGGAGGGGTAAATTGTCACAGAGCATGCTTTTGGGCCTCTTCTACATTTCTTTGACTTTCTTCTCAGAGATTTCCTTCTGACCCTGTAAAATCCTAAGAGTTTATGACACACAAACTCCAGCACAGGCCTTAATTCATCATAAATAGTTTCCTAGCTCAAATTCTCCTATGACATCTTGAAACTTTCTTCAATTTTTTAAATAAGTGTCAGAGTACAAAAGTATGGACCAGCATCTTTGGCAGTACAAGTTGGACAACTCTGACCTTGATGGAATTTGGATAATGTGTATCAACAAGTCTGGTCACTGATAAACAAATGACAAAAGAATGGCCAACATTGATAAATACCTATTGGCTTGTTTTCTTCAGTAGTGGTGCTGTCTGCAGTACTGATGACCTCGTGCTCCTCCTCAGCATTCACTAGTTCCTGGAGAACTGCCTCAACAATTGGCATCACCATGGCTGTGGTGGATGTGTTGGAAAGCCACATAGAGAGCACTGTGGTGCAACACATGAAGCAAAGAAGCAACCTGGAGTGCAACATAGGGAAATCTTTTTGAGGCACTTTCAGAAATATTAAAGGCCTTCTTGTCTAACATTTTCATTAGTTAACTGATAACTAAATGGGGTCTTTTTGCGGGTGACAAAATATTATGCTGTGTGCAGATAAAATGCTGCCTTGTGCTAATAACTGCTGTAAGGCAACATATCATTGGAAGCCTTTTGCCACATGGAAATCATGATTGGATGTGAGAAACAGTGGTTTTCAACATACACAGAATTTAAGCATCCTTTTGTGCTTGTGTAACAACAGGCAGAGAAGGAACAGAGAGACTAAAACCAGTATCAGTAAAAAATATAAATCAAAGGGACAACAAGCCAAACAGTAGGAGCTGGCAGAAAGAGGATGAAAAAAACTGGAAGCATTCCAACTCTGAAAGGCAAAGTGGGTATGAAAAAGAGCCCCAGATCAAGCTAGCTTTTGCCCGTGGATGGGAAAGTCAGAGTTGTTATCTGATCTTTCAAGCTGCTGCTATCATCCTCATACTGTACTAAAGTCAAAGATTCACTCACATGCCTGGCTTTGCTCCAGCCATCATGACCATGCGCAGGGCAATTCGCTTGTGAAGATTCCACTTTTCTACAGAAGCTGCCACACAAATCACACCCATGAGGAGCAAAGTTGTGTTCTTGAAATATTCAGCAGCCACCTGCACTAAGGGTAAAGGGGAAACAGTCAGTTAAAAAGAAATAACTACCCTACACAGACAGCATGCTGAATGAGAAAAAATACGACATTGTGGTATTTCCCTCCAGAGAAAAAACGACAGGAAGCTGAAAAAAATGAAGAATTCATAAGTCAAAATGTTCTCTATAATATTTTATGTTGTGTTTACAAAAAGCAAGGCTCAATACCCAGTTGTTGTTGGGTTTCTCAGCTTTGAAGAAATCAAGAGAAATTTTACTTCTTTGAGCAGGATGTTCACTGCCTGCAGGCACTCAATCATACTCAGCTAGGCCCATACTGAAAAAGCCACAGACAAACTTCTGCTCTGAAAGCAGTTTATCCCTGTGCTTCAGCTGCTTTTTCATGTTGGAGATGTTGTTGTCTATCTTGTTTATATTTTTTATGTCATGTTCAACTGTTGGGCAAGATGCACCATCCCTAGTACCTACAGTTCAGGAAAAATGTCCATAGGGACATGGTCTCTGAATGCAATAAAGGGATATTATTGTGATGATCCACAAACCCTGTGCCAGAGCTTTTCACAATGGAAATCCATCTCCATTCTATAAAGAAAATAGGGCAAATTTTCAAAAAAGAGAACTTTAATTTAAAGAGGTAGAGCAAAACCATCAACTGGCTCAGAAAAATATCAGAGATTGTGCATAGTCCTCCAAAACAGCAATCATGAATCTGGGGCTTGCTGAGATATAAGAAGATATTCTATGTAGTGACTGAAAAAATAACAATTGAAGCAAGCTGAAACATTCGCACAGACACACTCTCTTGTGTGAAAGCAAACAAAATGGGAGAAAGCAAAAGTTACAAACAGGTGCTTGGAGTCTAGCTAAACTTTTCAATTTTTTTCTGACATAATACTATCACAGTTGTTACTGCAATATTTTTGCAAAAACATCCTTTCTTCCCCTTAAAACTATTCCAACAAAATGTAGGTGCCAGGATTTTAAAACAATTAAAATCAGTAGAAGCAGTATTTTTTCCATTTTCCTCAGTTATACTGATGCTCCTCCATAAAAGTGCAAGGATGACATTAACGTTATTTTATGAAAGTATTTGATTATTTAACAAATCCCCACCATGACCTAAATAGACTTGGCCATCATAGTTGTGTGCCAGAACTTTTAAATACAGGTTTTATGGCTTCCTTTCACTGGTTCCTTTCCCATTAACTTTCTTTATTTTCCTGGTACCTTGTTAAAAAGAGATCTTGACCTGAATGAAAGAAATCCTTCAAGCTAGCAGCATAAAGAATCTGTTGTTTTCCTTTTTTCTTTCACAACCATTTTGGAGAAACAACCGCGGCAGTTCCCGCGGGCAGGCGAGCGGGATGGTGAGCACCCGCCGTATGACCCGGGCTCGGTCCGGGAGCTCTGCTCCGGCTGCCCCGGCGGTGGTCAGTGCAGGCACCAGACAGAGCCATGAGGGGGAGGATGCGGTGCGGAGCTCGGGGTGCAGAGAGCGCCCGCACTGCTCTGCGGAGGGGAGGGTGCGCGATGGGCG
>JAOEHX010062077.1:0-12891 GCA_025448015.1 Bolborhynchus lineola | reverse complement strand
CCTTTAGTCACCCCTTGCAGTGCTTATCTCATAAGCACAGGCTGCCCAGAACACAAAAACAATACAGTAACCAGACAGACAGATGTAGGAATAGTGTGCACGTTTGCATATGAACCTGTTCTTCAGAAGTGTGACAAACCCAGTTCAGCTCTTGATCATGCAGCTGCGCAGATTGCATATAATTCTTATTACACAAATGAGAATATGCACAGAGAATAACTCTGGGACATAGAAAGCATTAGATCTGAAGGCTAATCCAGAAGGTGTGAGGATTGAAAGCTAGAGTTCTGCACCAGTAGCAGGATGCAATATTTCTCTGCTTTTTTGCTTGTTTTTCAGCTTCCATAGCTTTAACTGTTAACTTCACTCTGAAATTCTGACCCAAGCCATCTTCCTAAGGTTGCATATAGTAAACTGTCAGGTTGGCAAAAAAACCCAGTCAGATTTTAGCCAAGCATTTGCCTAATGAAGCTAGATTACACACTTTTGCTTTACATTGTCTTTCACACACAGAGTAGCTATTCCAATTAGAGGCCCATCAGAAAGAGAATAGCTGCCTTCTTTAAAACCAGAGAAGGTTCTTCCAGCCTCTACTTATTGCAAATAACCCCTCAGTTGCTGCTTTTTGACTATCACTCAAAATTCTACGTTTCTAGTATTCTGTTTTGGTTTACTAAAAATTCAGTTCAAAGGGCTATAGCTATGCTGCAGACAAACTACAGTGTGGTGTAAGGATCTGAGCAAGCTCAAAATGAGAAAACCTTGGCATGTAAATCTGCCCAGACATGACCACATGATGCTCTGCAGAGGATAAATTGTCCTGCTTCTGAGAAAAGTACTTACGGTAAACATTGTGCTGCTGCAACAAGATTTCTACAAATACCCAAGTTACCTCATTTAAAGCTAGGATGGGCATCTATAAACAATACTGAAAGCTGCACAGTTTCAGACTCAGCTGTTTTTTCCTTGGATGGATTATATACCAACAATATCCAACTGCCATGGGAAAACAGTGGTGGATAAAAGCTTACATCATTAAGTAAAAAATCAAATCCTTAACAACTCTGTGGCATACTCAAGGCAGATCACTCCAAGAACTCACATTTGATGAGCTGAAATTTTGCTGTTGAGCCATTAAACACAAAACACTTGTTAAATACAAAACAGTTGCTAAACACCAAAACCGCAAGCAGGCTTCAATGCTGCTGATGAAATGATACTACTTAATGAATTCGTTTTCTCTTTGAGTATTGAGCTCTACTTCTAAAGTATACCCACCTCAATGTGACATCTAAACACAAAAAGGATTTTCTCCAAACACTTGTTACAATCATGTACTCTTATGATGCTACATTCAGTAGCTGAGGAAGGCGATTTTTATGTAACTACATACATACATATGCATATACCTATCACTTACACATATGTATTCATAAAATGAAAGAGACTGCAATTGCATCCATAAAGTCCAGTTGCTGCAGACGTCAGTGACAAATGCTGCAAATGATGTGAAGGCAACTGCATTGGAAAGTGATCAACAAGCTGCATATTGATCCAGAATTCAAGAATACTTTTATACAAGGGTGGATTTTGTTTTATTTTAAGGGCTTACAAGACAAAATATTCTCTTGTCGGTTTGCTAAGGTCTTGCAAGTTCTACTACTACATATTAGAAAGGATATGTTGTCACACACTAAACACCCATAGTGAAAACTACAAGATAGTTTTCATAAAAAGATGTCATCCTCACTGAAGAAAATATCATTAACTGCTATGTTTTGGGGACATTAATGCTTTAAAGTATTATGCAAGATACTGCAATATCTGTATTTGACGTTGGTTAGAAGGGTTTCAGAAACTGAGTGGGGTTTTATGCAAGGTACTGTAATATCTCTACTTACAGAATCATAGAATAGTTAGGGTTGGAAAGGACCTTAAGATCATCTAGTTCCAACCCCCCTGACATGGACAGGAGCACCTCACACTAAACCATATCACCCAAGGCTATGTCCAATCTGGCCTTGAACACCACCAGCAATGGAGCATTCACAACTTCTCTGGGCAACCCATCACAGTGCCTCATCACCCTGACAGTAAAGAATTTCTTCCTCATGTCCAATCTAAACTTCCCCTGTTTAAGTTTGAACGCGTTACCCCTTATCCCATCACTACAGTCCCTAATGAAGAGTCCCTACCCAGCATCCATATGGGCCACCTTCAGGTTCTGGAAGGCTGCTATGAGGTGTCCATGCAGCCTTCTCTTCTCCAGGCTGAACAGCCCCAACTTTCTCATCCTATCTTCATACGGGAGGTGCTCCAGTCCCCTGATCATCCTCTTGGCCCTTCTCTGGATTTGTTCCAACAGTTTCATGTCCTTTTTATGTTGAGAACACCAGAACTGCACACAGTACTCCAGGTGAGGTCTCACAATTGCAGAGTACTTGATGTTGTTTAGAAGGGCTTCAGAAACTGAGTTGGGTTTTCATATGTGATTATAGTTGGCTCAACTCTGCTCTCTCTAAATGAAATTAGTTACACGACTGGATTCATTCATAGCAAAACTAAATAGAAGTTGAAGCCCATGAAAGATCCTTTAGAGCTCTTAAAGAAATATTTTACCATAATTTTGGCATTTGTGCTGGCAATATAGATTATAAGAAACCCTAGAGTCATTTCATAGCTTGAAATACTCAGAAAAACAGCCTCCTGTTTTTGCTGTTCTGGTAGGGTAAGACAAATGTAGGCTTAATCTTTTTTCAGCAAATGTTGCAACTCCACTGATTTGGTGACTGCAATAATCAGGTAAGAGTTAACCAAGGAGTTGCATCAGCTTGAGACACTTCTGGAGAGCTGGAGCAAAAAGCCACTAGATGAAGATGGGTTGTAATCATGCAGCAAGCTGAGGTTCTATGTTCTTTGATGATTCCCTGCAGCTTTTCCTTCAAGGAGACTAAAGGCATGGAGAAAAACTCCTCAGCAGGAAATCTTAGGCAGAAACTAACAGAACTTGGAAACAGTTGAAAAGTCACAGCATGGGAAAAAAAGGGAGTCTGCAAAGAAGCAGATTGCAGCTGGGAAGCAAGGACATGCCTAATCTTGCAAATGGCCAAATTTAGATAAGACTGTGTGTGTCTAAGGATTTGTTATTTTAATCTTTCTGCTTGCAAAACTCCTATGGAAAAACAAATCACATGCTGCTCTGCGCAAGTAGTTCCCTGTCACTGTACATGGTGGTTCATGGCAGCTCGAGCAGCAGGAACCAGAGCTGTTTCTTTAACCACTCAGAAGCAAATCAAGGGGAAAGGGAGTTAGTCACAGAAACCCACCAAGAAAAACAGCATGCCTAGGCCTGAAGGTCATAGAAGAAAGGAAATGTAGTTTTACCTGATCTGCTTTACTAAGAGGTGTGCCCATCAACACCATGGGAAATTCCATGGGGGGGCAGAGAGAGGTTAATTACATTTAATATTTCTAATCTTTTATTTCATGAAGGATTTTACCTTTCAGGTGATTCCTTCCTTATAAGAGCTCCCTTCCACAAAATAAATCCTTTTTTTCCCTTAAATGAAGAATCGTATTTCTAATCAACCAAGATAACATATTTTCTTACTGCCTTTGTGGTGCAGTCATCTAGGCAATGGGCTGCAGTTACAGAAAGTTCCGACAGCAGCATTCATTGACCCTGTGTGAAGCCATCAATACACTCATCTACAATAAACACAGCGGGACTGGAAACCAAAGGAACAATCCCACAGGTGACACCTCCCTGGAGGAATCTCCCATCACACTACACAAAGCACTCCTTCCTGTGCTTTGTATATAGCCTGCTGCTAGGGATGAAACACAAAATAGTAGTGTTGGAGGGTTGGAATCCCTTAGTCATTTGAAGTGTTTATCATCACCACCTGGAATTTCACACAGCAGTGAAGTGGAAAGCAATGAAGAACACTGAATCATTTACACTCTTGTCACCCTTTCTGTTAATCACAAGTTTGGACTGATAATTTGACAGTTCCAAGTATCTTGTTACAAGTAAGAGTTGTGGGTGTTCATCATTGCTAGGAATGAGGCAAGTTTTAATGCCTTCAGTTTAAGATCATCACCTTTGGAATATTTGAGAAGGAAAATCAAGCCAAGTGTGTAACACAGCTTATGCAAGGCAGGCAAATCCAAGAGATGTGATGCCTTATTACCATAGCCATGCAACTGAATTAACAGAATTTGAAAGGGACTGACGCACAGCTTGTTAAGTCACGAACAAGGAAGACATCTGTAGTCCGAAAGACTAATTAAGGTCTTCTCTGGTTAATGCAATAATGACATGAAGATATAGAAAAGTACAAATATAGCATTTAAAGATATGTTATATATATTCATAGCATGAACAATTGCTTCTAGTGCATAATACTACATACAAAAAGCCAAAATACCATTGGATTCATGCCACTGGAACCTATTGCTACTGTGTAGCCAACACTGTGTCAAATCTGACTTCCACTTTCTCCAATACTGTCTCTACCCCTCCCTGAGAGGAGAGCAAATAGCAGCTGGAGTCCTTGCAGTGCCAAAACAGGTCACTGGAGCAAAGCAGCCAGCAAGCGACAGAGCCCAGCAGAAGCCGCCAGCAAAGAGGAATGCTTCATGCTGGGGTGTGGTCAGCATGGCCTGCAAGACGCCTCTCCTATCAGCTACTGAAACAGTGATAGGTGTCATGAAGGAAAATAGGCTAGTAGCCTGAAGAATCCCCCTGGAGGGAGACAGGAAGAAATACTCCCTAGGTTTTTTGTTATTGGTCCATTCCTGTAATAGCAGCTGAAGTGCATCAAAGAGGTATCTGCCAATATAGAACATTTATCTTTTGCGTTTTCCACAAATTGAGGTTTTTAAAACATAGTCTAACACCCACATGGATATTCTTCCTACATAAATATGAAAAGGAAAAAAAGATGATGATCAGAATGTATTAATTTAAATGAATATGTAAGAAAGAAAAAACAAAAGCTATTGCCTGAAATTCTTTTTCTTAAATTAAAAAAAAAACTCCCAATATGTAAAACCATCTAATAGGTTAATCTTAGCCTGGAAGGATAGTGCCCTCTGGTGATAAAAAATGCCCTTTTATTTAACGGTATGAAGTTAATCCCTTGTTTTTTCCTTATGACACTTCAAAGCAGCTGCACTAAAATACTCAATTTCCAAAGCTTTGTTTCTGACATATACTTAATTAAAAAGCTTTAATTTGCAGAAAAGATATCTGATTAGATGTGATTACAAAAATCTAACAAATTAACATTTTCTTACCCGATACAAAAAACTGATGATGATTCATTCCATTGTTCTGCACAATCTCAGTATTCATTATGATTAGCAGGAATTTTATACAGGTAAGAGTTACATGCTTTATGGTTTTGCCTTTTAAGAACAAACAGAGGTCTAACATTCAGCCATTCACCTGCTCCAGTTCCCAGTGAGTTCGTCTAGATAAGTACAGGAAAGAGAATATCTTTATATTTGATCCTATTTATAAAAAGGATTCTACATTCACAGTGTGTTCCAAAAATCTCACTAATTCATTCAAATACAAGTAAATAAGTACATTTGAGTGGGGAAAAAATTATATATATATACACATGTATATCCACAAACTAAGGAGTCTTGCCCAAAAACTACTGAAATAACAAAATGTGAAAAGGACCAAGATATTGATTATGTTACCCACATCACAATACAAACCGATGTTACTCAGAGGATAAATATGTAGAATGTAACTATTGTGCAATTGCTGTAATCTTAATTTCACCTCATATCATAATTTACTCTCTAAAATATCTAGTTTGCTTCAAATATTGTTGCCCCAGACTACATCCCTCAAAAAGGAAGAAAAAAGAAAAGGGGGTGGAGGTGAGGTTGCTGAGAGAAGTGAATGCCTTCTGACAGCAGAACAGTTACCTTAAGACACAACTGTGTGAATGCTGGTATGAACCTGCCTGTGCTCATGAACAGGGAAGCTGGGAGATGGAGAAATCTCATAGTCTGTGCCAGACATGACATTTCTAATCACTAGCCATGTCTCACATTGAATTTTTTCAGGCATTTAGACTGCAATTCCGTAGAGATTTTTTGTTAGTGTATTTCCATAACTGTGTGTTCAGAACAAGAACCCTCCTCGAAGAGGAGATTAAAGTAGACTAATTCTGCCTTGGAAAAGGGTGGAAGTGTGATGGTGAATAACAGGAAAGCTCTGGAGAGCTGAAGAATGCCACAGTGGCAATTGGAGGAAGCATTACCCACCTTCCTACACACTGCAGCAACAGCAGCAGTTGCCCTTAGGTGATTTAAGGACTACACACTGTCTGTACCAGGTATTTTTGATACTCCAAGTGGTCTAGTGACCTAGAAAACTCCCTGTGCTTATATTGCATCACTGATACTGGTTCTGCAGCAGCATACATCCTAATAATAATGCAATAAACTGTCTAGAATGCCCCTAAAAATAGGATACATTCAAGGTTTTAAGTAGTCCCCCTCACAGCTACATTTCAGAAATAAAGGACAACAGGAAATGGCCACTAAAATGCCCTTTTTCACTTTCATTGCCCTTTTTCAAGATAGGCCTATCCAAGGATTTGAGCAAAACCACCTCATGGTATATATCTGTCCTACCTTGTAACAACTCTGTTTTATGAGATTTAGTTTTGAGGATTTGAAAAAAGGAATAGTAAGAAAGCCAATTTTATCTGAATCTATGCTAGTGAACAGGTTTAAAGTAGCATTAACATTCTATTTACAGTACATACAAAATTAAATTCATCTTATTGAGTTAAATGACCTTCTGTACATTGCCTTTCAAAATTCAAGCAGCAATCATGTGGGGAAAGACTATATAAAACATAGTTTAAAAGTTTCCAATTAAGTTGGCGATAGGAACATTTCTATTCTCCCTAGAGCAGAAAGTTATGTAAGTGAAATTTGCTACCATTTAACCAATACTTCTAAAAAGTTCTTTGTGATGCAAGACCCAGTTCTGCAAATTAGTCTGCATTTTCCACTGTCTTAGATGTTTACAGTTGTTTCCTAAGAAAAATAGTTGAATCAGATGTTTATAATGTTGAGCAGCCAGGATCATAATGTTAAAAGCTTTAGTTATGCATTTAAATTTTCCGTTAGCATTTGACATTACAAAATGTCTCAATGTCAAGAAGATCAAGTATAAATTACTGTATTTTTTTATTTAAATAGCAGCAGAAACAGGAAAGAAAAGTATTTGGAATTAAAATCAAATCAGCAAGATCGTGTAATATGCCACAGAGTTACCTTAAGGTTTTTTCAGCTGTCCAGTGGTCGTTTTAATCTAGAGGGAGTTACTACACTGCACTTCTGAAACTAAGTAATTCACTTCCAAGTGCAGGTCTTCATTTTGGAGTAATTTGGTCAGGGGGAACAGCAGCCGTGCCAGAATCCAGCCGGCTGCTCCTAGGAAAAGTAGCTATCTTTCCTTCCTCCCCCATTCCCAGCAGTAGAAACAAAACAAGCTCTAGGTGGCTCACATCCTAGTTCCTCTTCCTACAGCAACAGTTAGGGCTACATCAGGCTTCAACTTTCATGTAAGATGATTCAGTTTTAATATAGGCTATAAAGCCTTCAACTGACTTTGTTGTTCATACTGCCCAACTCACTTTTCCAGGTTTCAATTATTTATTTGTATATGCTAAACAGACAATAGTGAAAAGAATATCCCAAAATTAAGATTTAAGAGTAGAAAAAGAAAACAGAACTCATATACCTTTATCCCACAACACAAACAACAAGAGCAACCAAGAGTTATTAACACTGTGACTGTCAGTATATATTTTATGAAGGAATTCTTTGAAATGAGGTTTAAGGGAGAAAAGGGTGCTGTCAGTTATTAGCTGAGGATACAAATGATGGATGTTCAGAAAGACAAGCTTCATTATATGTGAATTAAGCTTTTGCAAGACTAGGAATAAAACAGTGAAGTGAAGCAGTCCAAAAAGTTTGCTTTGAAAGACATATGTCACTAGCAGGGTTGAGTTTTAGTCATTATTTTAGTGTTACATAGTTATCATATCATTATCATTATTATTGTTCCACTTAGGATAACATTTGAAAGCATTTCACTATCTTTAGGAATCCAAATCCACAGAAATTATGTGGAGATTTGCCTCTGATTTTACCCATCAAAAGAAAAATAGCGTAAGAGGTTGTAAGACCTGCTTATGTACTAAGCTTCCAAATGACAAGATGGAATAGAATAGAAAGAATAGACAGATAGGATAGAAAGATTTTGATAATGGCTCAATTGTTTTTTCAGAACTTCCAAAACATGAAGTACTGAAAATAGAGGGGGAAAAAGGTAATAAGATTAAAATACTTGAAAGACTGTAATATATGCTGTAGTCTTAAATATTTTATTATTTATCACTCTTCCCGCAAAACCTATGGATGAAGGAGATACTGATAATTTTCCTTCATTGAAATCCATTTGTAGAACAGCTCCATTTCTTTTTATATTTGGTATGCTATGTAATATTCTTAGTTAGACCCCTGTGTCCTGGTATGTCAGAGATTTCAGTAATATAAGACATACTCATTTGGACATGAATGAGACTATTCCTGGGAAAACTGAAGGCTGGAAATTATGACAGAATTATAGTCTGTCTGATGTGTTAGTTTAAAAATTACTACCAACTGCTACATAGTATGACTCAATAGCAAAGGAGATCAATGAAAACCTTTTTTAGAAAAAAGTTGTTTTCTTGATTTGAAGGGAAAGAAACTGCAGTTAAATTGTAAGAAAATATTTCTCTGGGGTAGTCTCTAAGGGTGCCACAGGATGCTAAGAATAATTCTGGAAGATCAAGATGTTTTGAAATATTTATGAGCTCCATTTTTGAAAGCTTAGCTGGTGCCTCAGAATTTTAGCATATTCTAAATCACACCTGTCAACTCAAGCATAATAGAACAGAAAATGCCACACTAGTGGCAGAGAGTGCAAGCCTCCAGAACATCACAGAGGACAAACAAGTGAACAAGGTTTCTTTCTTAAGTTGGAATTGAACATGGGAAGGGGGCACCTAAAGATCTATGCCCAAAGTACAGCTGAATAAAAACCAGTAAATAAGCAGATTCTAAAAGAAGGAGACATAACTGAGTGTGATTAATTTTTAAAGCTCTCTGATGAGACAAGGGGGGGTACAAAATTACAAAATCAAATATATAAAACTTTAGAATCAATTTTAAGTAATGTTAAGTTTGATGGCTTTGTAACAATAGTAATGGGAAATTACTGAGATGCATGATATACAGAGAAAAATAAAGAGTACAGCTAGAGAACATACTGAGTATTCTTGTACAAGATAAACTGTTGTAGTTGACATAGTTTAGTCCTTTATGACCTTAGTACAAAATGAGTGTAAGAAAAACAGGCTAGAAGAACAGGATGTAAAGATAGGGAGTATCTGGAATTGCAGGGGCCCAGGATGGGCTGCAGTAAAACTAACTGATAAGTAGGAGGATGAGATGGTTGTTATAGCTATGGTGTTAATGAACTGATTAAGCTAGTATAAGCATCTACTGAGTGTGCTTCAAAGGCTGCCATCGGTGATAAAGACTGTTGGAAGAAGAAAACGACCCTGAAAGACCATCACCACATTTTTGTACGCACACGGGGAACTTTCTGGAAAATGATGTAATCCATATGTAGCCTCATGAATACGTATGTATGCTCTGTAGCTATATAAGGACTGCTTGTGTAGCAATATGGGGACACATGTTAGGAGGAGCTATCCCCCGTGTCTGTCAGCGCCACAATAAACACTTGCTTGTCAACTAGAAAACTGTGTTGGCAAGCTTGTTCCTGGAGTTTTCTCCAAATCCCTGGATATTCTGCTAATTCCTTTCTGGCTTGTTTGACCATCATGAGTCTTGGATTGGTCTTTAAAAAGAACAAGTACTGCAAGAACCAGCACTACAAAGTCTCCAAACTGGTCCCAGAGGAGGATATCATGTTAACTGGCCAGAAGAAGACTCAGGATAGAAGATAGGAATAAATTAATGATATTAGATGAAATTGTCTGGGTACCAGCAGCTCAGGACAGAGCTGGGACAGTATAATGTGAGACCAGCAAAGGAAGGTGAAAAAGAAGTGGAAAGGAGGAAAAAAATGTATATTTTTAATTATAACTGATTACTAATGCAATTAACATTTTTCTCCACAAGTCAAGAAGTTGTTCCTCCTGGATGAAATTGCTGCTTTGGGACTATGAGACAGGTTTTCTTTTCTCAGTGCCTGGCATACAACCCACTTTAGCTCTCTATTTCAGTTTTCAAATCTGTAAAATCAAAAGAAGAAAATTTTACTTCCTCCATCATACGGAGTGCTGAAATGCATTTAGATAGCAAGTTATTAAGTCAGTATTCTTCATCTGCAGATTACCACCAGCAATCTGTTCACTGCCTTACTACCATGCACTGCACCCAGACAAATATATTAACCTGGACCAGAATGACTGCATATCATCATCATTCCAGTCTGGAGGCTTTTCATGCCAGTTTTGCATGCTTGAGGGTAACAACATGCTCAGTTGTTGAGAGCTTATTAAACTTCATCTTGTTTTTTGTATGTGGCATCAACATTAAGTCACTTACATCTATGTTATTTTCTAACAAACATTGTAGATTATCAGATCTTTATACTGGGTAATTTTCCTAAGCTTAGCTAGACTGCTGTGCATTTTGTGTACTATAACCATTGCTTTAGCACTAGTCAAGACTAGTTTCAAATACAATGTTTAAGGGACATTGCATAAGTGAAACTAAATATTTGTTGTTTTACAGTAATGTGAAGCTTTTATCAAATAAAGCAAAAAACATTAAACATTTTTAAAGGTTAAACACTGTCACAAGCAATTCTGTACAAATACATGTCATAGCCTCCCTCTCACTCTTGTATCAGGATGGTTTGACCTCTGCAGCAGTATCTGGTTACAACCAGGATTCAGGGGGACAAAGAAAGTAAGCTACATCGTCCAGTTTTAGCAGCACCTATTCCTTGCCTCAGTGACAAGCAAATGTACCTGCCTGTGTTTGCTAAGACTTGATGGAAAAAAACAGCCTGCTGAAGCTGTCATAAGAGTTAGAGAGCAGGTAGATACTCTTTCCTCCCTCTGGATCCCAAAGCCCATTTTCTACCCTTTCCCAACAACTTAGATCTGAAAAAAGAAGCAGGGTCATCCAGTGGTTAGGGTACTCTTTACTCCCTCTAGAGGTGTTTTCCTCTTTGTTCTGTAAGGGAGAAAGACCAGATAGGTGGCTTGCCCAGCCCACCTGCACTGCAGATCTGGGTGTAGCAGTTCTAAGCTGAAGGAGGCTCAAGTTTCTTCTCTCACAGCCACAGGCTTTCCTGAAATGCAAATTTCCTCATGGATCTGAGCTCAAAGGACACAATACAAATTTAGGTTTGTATGCACAAAAGGGACAAGCTTCCTAGCATATAGTTTAAGTTTTCAGGAAACATTTCATTGATGCACACAGAAAGGTATGTGCAGATACACTTTGCATATTTTCTAAGATACTTCTGCTGTTTCCTGATAGGATAAAGCACACAAGAATGCAGATCATTAGAAAATATGGTACCTAGATATAACATCCTCTCACCGCATTGCTCATCTTAACCTGAAAGATACAATGGCATTTGTGAGCAATATTTAGAAAGACAGGATTCCCTTCTATCACTAGATCTAGGAACTAGGACATGGTTGGGTTGGGTTTTGTCCATCTTCCTTCAATTTCGTTAACCTCAGTTCATTAAACAGAGATTAAATCACAAAAGCCACCTCTGACCATTATCTTCCAGGAGGGGAAATATGTAAGAATATAGCAAATTCAGTGATATTTTCTTAGTTACCAAGATAGAGATTGTAGCATTGTAAACCAGAGATTGTAGCATTGTGTTTAATAGAGTTTAATAAATCTTTCTAGTGTTAACTTGTACAATTGTTTTTGCCTCTCTGGAGTCCTGTGGAAAATCTTGCTGAGATCATCTGTAAAAAATCCACTTTCTGGCTGTTCATTTAAACCTGCTGCTGGATAGTCCTTAAACTCAGCAGTAGATTATTATTGCTTATACATCTTCATAACATTCAGAATTTTATATCCCTTTCCTGTATCTACCTCCTTTCTCTTCTCTTCCAGACTGAAGACCTCCATGCTGTTTAAACTTTTCTCATGAGAAGAGGGCACTCAAACTGTGTGATGGATGAGATAAAGTTTTATAAAACAGCATAATGGTAACCTGAGATTTTCCGTGTGCTGCTTTCCTGCTATTCTCTAGTACTTTTACTGTTGTTATTATTTGCCTACCATGAAGTCCTGAACTGACTCTTCCTAGTGCAAAGAAGAGTGATCCCAAGATCTTTCTGGGGTGGTAGTAGAAAGCTGAAAGCTACTGACCCATGCACAGAAAGTGATGATAACAAAAAAAACTGAGACTTTTTGACCATCACCTTTCATCTGACTGCTGTGAAAATTTTCTGTCTTTGATAAGTTTTGCCACACCATTGCTCAGCTCCCAGAATTCTATTTGAGCACAATGAAAAGACTGTGTCCATGATCTGAGCTTTTCCAGGCTTGATTTGTATTCTGCTCTACATTGTTAAACATGTCCCTTCATTCCTCCTTTCTCTCCACCCCCCCCCCATCCCTCTTCAATTTGTTAATTTATTTCTTTAAGGTACTTAAATAATCTAAAGATACCACACAACAAAAGGGAAAGTTTTCTCACATATTAAGAGCTGGCTAAAGAAAAGGCAATGAAAGACTGGAATAAACGGCTGTAGCCTTCTGCTGCAAGTATCTGAATGTCTTCTGATT
>JAOEHX010062071.1:0-23153 GCA_025448015.1 Bolborhynchus lineola | reverse complement strand
GAAACCACGACGGTTCTTTTAGGAGGGGGAAGTGAATGAACAAACTGCGTGGCTGATTTACAGCTTAAACCACGACACTGTACAAAGGAAACAATTATAGATCAAAATATTTTCCTAATTCCTTTGTCACACCCCAGCTCCTCAGCCTCTTCTTTGACCATTTTATTTAACATGAAGACCATCACATTCTGAATCAGGATAGATTTCTCCTGGCTGGACTGCAAAACCTTCACAAAATCCTTTTAAATTCCCAGTAGTCAGGAAAATTGTAAAAGACCCTGCTCAGTTCTCTGGAAAATGATGGGTAATCTGGTGCTCAGGAAAAAAACAACCCTACACACCATAACACTTTGAGATGCACCTTTTCAGCCAACTTCCATAATTCTACTATGAGTAAGGGGCCCATGAACTCAGCAAGATACAACTGTATGTCTGCAGAACGCCAGCTAGAATGAATTTGTGAAGACAACTGAAAAGGCAAAGATAATCTCACTGATACAGACTGAAATTAAGCACACAGAGATTTTTTTCATGTTTTCTGTTGGTTTGAACTAAAGGATATCTGCATATTTCTGACATGCTACCTAGTTTAATGGCATGCTCAAAGAGCAAAGTGGTGCAGACTCTGGTCCTCACTTACCTGATTAAGAGAAAAGCCACTCAGGGACAGGAAAGACGATGACTGAGACATCAGTTCTGATGGTTTTTCCAGCAGGGACTTCTTTAGAAACCAAAAAGGGGAAGAAAAGCAGTTACTGTTCAGTGTAGCGAACAGGAGGAAAGTATGCTATCAGAAACTGCCAAAGTGATTTTGGTCACTTTTAAAACCTTCCTTGTTTTTTGGATTCAGCGCTCAGAGAATAAGGAGAACAAGACTAACAAATGCAGAAAGTTTCCCTGCTATTTGTTATCAATGTCTAAATATCAACAGCCGAGTCTTGGCCAAACCCCACTGCCAGAACAGGTTTCCAAATCCAAAGTGTAACACTCTGACACGTCTAGAGGGGAGATTCCTGAAAGAAAGAAGATCCTTGTACAAATGAGACCAAATCATTCCCAGTGATCAGAGGACTCCTTCAAACAAGATCAGGCTCTTGCATGCTGCTACTGACAGAATATTTTTCAGTTTTGAGAACATCCCCGCTCTATAGACATTCTTACAGCAAGAGCAGCCAAGTGCTGTGATTTCTTTAATTGGATTATAGAGTCCAAGTTTCATTTAGTTCTCTCTCATTTTCATCATAAATGACTGAATTAAAACAAAACAAAACAAACAAAAAAAACCCACAAAAAAACCACCAAACCAAACCCACCCCCAAAAAAACCCAATGCTTAAAACAGAGGTTCCAAAACTCCCCTGGGCTTTCATGGTAAAATACTACGGACTGTGTGACCTGATGATTTTCTACCATCTACGGCCACCCCCTCTCATATAGCTGTTATTTCCAGCATAGTATTTCTCAGCTTTCTTTCCAATTCTTACTATAATCAAACAGTGGAAAATAGTGTCTCTGAAACTGCCTATTTAGGGAAGAAATAGGATCAGTTATCACTGATACAGAAACCAAAGAAAAATTATAAAGCTAGGCTGGTGGACAATTAACATCACCAAATTCAGCATCAGGATCACCAAGACATAGAAATAGTAAACCCATAAGTAAAACTGTGTTTGACCCAGAATGAAAGGTGTAGTCTTGTTCCAAATAAAAGCCCTCTTGCACTCATACCAGCTCAAGCATGTCAGATGATTTAAAATTTATTGTTCAAAAAACCAGGAAACCTGAATTACCATCCCTTTCTCTTTAACATGGTCTCAGTATCTGGAATATATTTGCTTTTATCCTGTAAGCCTAAGACAAATAGCCTCATTTTCTTTGCAAGCACCTCCTAGCTTGTTTGGGTTTTCAAAGTGACAACTTGTTACTTTGAAAGCACATTTTAAAAGGCAGACAAAATTCACATTCTGCATATGCACACAGCTTGCACAGAGAATTTCCTTCCATTTGTCAGCAGACAGGAACAGTAGGAGCTTCAACGGAAGCTGCTGAAGAAGCAGCTATTAGTTTCTTAGCAGGGCAATCTAATGAGAAAGGGGTGTCTATTTTGCTACCGGCTCTTTGGGATGGTGTGTAACATAAATGAGGAATAGACTTGATCAGAGATTTTGAATCACAAATTACTTTTCTTTGTTACTGCTACTAATCTGAAACAGTAGTACTTAATAAACATGCTTGTAGCCATACCAGAAAGGTGCGCTGCATTTTAAGAGGCAATTTAGAAATTCAGCAGCTCTAAGACACTGCAGCTAGTAAACTGGGAAGGCTTTAATACATAAATGTAGGGAAAAAATAAAATCTTTCAGTCTTTAAAACAGACTATTTCTGTAAGAGTTATCAATTATTTAGCCAGTTGCTTGCAATTTTTTTCCAAAGACATTTTGCTCTTTTACCATCTCTTATCTGTTTAGTACAAAATTCTTCCCCCTGCGCCTTTATGGAGTTTTTATACACAGATTATAATAAGCCATGCTCTTTCTGATGACTTCCCAAAGCTGAATCTGTGTTCCTCCTTGCCCTTACTACTCAGCCCATACAACTGCAAAAGAGTAAGTGCATTAAATGCTGTATCAATGTCTCTCCTGAACACCACTGCTTTCTGATTTCTGAACAAATTACCAGGCCTGGATTCAGCCCAAGAGTTAAAATGTGGGCCTTCAGCTTATCTGAGCTCTTGCATGAAGAATAGCTCAAGGGTGAAGCAGGGAAGTGGACAGGAGAGATGGGAGAGAGAAAGGCATTTCACATTTTTTATAATTTCACAGAAGAAAGAGATGCTAGTTAAGGGTGAGAAGCAGCATAATTACATCAAATACATACAAAGAGGCTTCGTCCAGGAAGAGAGGCGAGAGGTCCCAGCAGAGCTGGGTAAAGATCAGGAGGATTAGAGAAAATCAGCTCTTCCTCCTCCTCCAAGGCAGCCAGACTCTTTAACAGGTCCGGAGGAAGCAGAGGGGAGCTCTTGGGGTCCTAGTGACAGAAATGAGCACAGTGAGGCAACAGAAGGCAGAAAGGGGAACAGTAAGAGATGGCAAGGGGAGGCTAAGGCACAGTGAGGTGAAAGAAAACAGCAAGAGAAAAGCAGAAGGCAGCATGCAGAAGTGTGAGGTGAGAAAGTAGTGCAGCAGAAGTGTACTGAGGTATAGAGAAAATACTGAGCAGAAAATGTAACTAGCCACATTGCCTAACACATGCTGGGAAGAGCACTGCAGCATCAAAATGGTGGGCAGCTAGTTTTAATTAGTGGAGCGTGTGCTTCCTATTACATCCATGCCAAATATTGAATCTGTTTTTACATTCAAGGACAAGGAACATGAAATCATGACATTATTCTGCTATAGCTGACCTGTGTGTAATTTAGGTTTCAAGTAAAATTACATTTGCATCTTCTTCTCTTACCTATTTGTGGAGCTCAAATCCCATAAGACTTATTTTTGCTACTAATGGTGGCTACGCCAATGCACAGCTGACCAGACATCTGAGCCAAAAAATTCCTGCAAAGTGCTGGTCAAGCTCCACATCTTGGCTTTTGTGAGGGATGTTTAAACAAGCATCACGGGTGCAGCTTGTTTGTACTGCACTGTGCCTCCACCAAGGCAAGGTTTCCCTTTTAGGGATGAGAACAAGGCTTTACCCTGTTTCCATCTAAAAACCAACCTGTCATCAGGGTAGATGCAGACTCCTGTATATTGTCTTGCTTTTCTCTCTGAAGAATAAGCCAAGTGTTGTCAACTGTCCTTCTGAAAATCTAGACTGCATTTACAGAGGCACATCTGACCAACGGTTTAAAGAGACCTCTGCATAAATTTCCTTATAAACATCACCAAAAGCACTCACAGACAGCTCCAGGACTGTTAATAAATAACAATGATTTCAGGTTTTATAAAACAGCAACCTGAAACACAACTGCAAGGTATTTCATGAAGCGCAACAAAGAGCTAAGGAAGTCATTCAGCTCTTCTCACTGCAAGGTGGAATTTGCAGGGGAAAAAAAAAAAAAAAAAAAATGTAATCCAAGACAAGACCTTTCCTGCCATCTCCAGTTTCCAGCCTTTATCTCCCTATTGCAGCCTCAGCCATTCAACACACTTAAGATGCTATATGGGTGGCAAGGGTTCATCTAAAGGGTAATCAACTACAATTATTTGCATAGCTTTTATCATTTTCATCAGTTGCCAGACAAGAATTTTCCCCCAAAACTATGAGCTGCCATGTTTCTCTACCTGACAGACACAGTGTAGAGATCAATGTCACATTTAAACTGAACAAGACTTACACTTGCTTGAAATCAAACCTTCAAGAGCCGGATCCCACATACAGCCAACCAATAATTGAGAATTCATCACTGTTTGCTGGAATCTCATTTACTGATACCCAGATCCCTACTAAATAAAGACCTACTTGGGACTACAGAACAGTCCTGAAACAGGGAAACTCCTAGAGTTGTCACGAATATTAGCATCTCATTGGTTTTCACCATTTATAGCATAGATCTTTACCTCAAAGGTCATCCTGGAGACAGCATCCTGCTCTGGGTGGAAGACTCCTTGCCGTTTTCCCCTGCGTTCCATGTTAGATTGCTGTGTCATCACCCTATTGTCAGCTATGCCATAGGAAGAGTCCCAGTAATAATCTGGCACCTTGACTTCTGAGGGATTCTGGTTATATGGCTCCATTGAGAAAGGCTTCATCTTTTTCTCCAGAGGTTGCTGTTGCATCACAGGAGGCTGTAATGACTGTTCAAATAATTTTAGAGGGTCCTGCGCCTGCAGGTAATAGGACTGCTTTACAGGCATGATCTTCCCCAGTGAGCCTTGGACTTGAGGCGGGTTCCAGAGCTGCTTTGACGAGTCCGTCTGTGGATACTGAGGCAGAAACATATGATTTCACTAGCAGGTAGGAACAATTAATGATAACTGAATGCCTAACTCCATTGAAACTGTTAGTCTCGCTCACTTGAGATAAACACTCCACAGTCTGATTTGCTATGTGTCACGGTTTAAACCCCGCCAGTAACTCAGCACCACACAGCTACTTGCTCACGCCTGGGAGGAATGGAGAGGAGAATCAAAGGAATGTAAAATCCACTAGTTGAGATAAGAATAGTTTAATAACTACGGTACAATATAATACTACTACTATGGGAAATAACCAGAAGAGAAAATACAAAACTAAAAGGGGAAAGGATGCCCATTCCAGAAATACCTCCCCCCATCTCAGTTACACGATCGTATGTTCGCTTCACTAAACTTCAGCTCTTCTACAAATTTGCCCAGAAGTTCACAGATCAAAATCTCACACAAAGGTCTTTAAAGACAGTTTTGAAAAGGTAATCCAGGAACTTGAGCCTTGAATGTTGCTATTTATTTCTAAATGAAGCTTGGCTTGCTGCATTAATCAAGTTTACCTGCTGGAATCCGGAGTGGCATGGTGGGCTCTTCCCCAGACCCTGCACAGCTTTTGTAGGGGACTGTTGCTGGGCCAGAGCTTGGACCTGTAACTGGCTTGCGGACTGTGCTGTTGCCTGAGCTGGTAAAGATGAAAGGGGCTGCTGGGAAGGAGGTGGCGTTTGCTGAGGTCCCTGGCTCATTGGCCCTGGTCCAGAGGGCCGCTGCTGGCTGTAAGGAATGTGGGACTGTTTCCCACCTTGCACCTGGTTTCCTGCAGGTGAGTGAGCTGTGGGCTGAAGGAAGGTTCCTGGGACAGAAACACCACCTGGGAAGGTGTACCCTGTGCTCATGGAGAAAGCCACAGGAGGGGGGACAACATAGGTTGGGGGTGGAAACCCTGAAAAAGATGAAAACACATCTTTAATCAGAATTTGACAGAGCAGATAGCTCTTCCAGAAATCATTTTGTGACCTTTTTTATTTCCTATTTTGTTCATTTTGACCACAAGAACAAGAAACACCAGTTTACATACTTGCACTAAAATCTCCTTTCTCATCTTCGCACATACATGGCTGTGATCACAGATGAATTCAGAATCCGTTCTTGAGTTTTCTTGCAATACTCCAAGCACTGATAACAGTCAGCCAGGGCAGTATCTGGGAAAGTCATGTTTCCCTCCACACACACCTTGGTCCCCCTGATTTTAATTCCCCCACTACCTTTTTCTTTCACCATTCTGGGGTTTTGATGCTTTACCCTCTGAAGTTCCTTCCCCCTCAAACACACATATTTTCAGGGACTAACTTTGGAACAATGGACAGAAGCATTCAGTAAGTCTACTGCCCCCTCCTAAAGGATCATCAGTCCCTGGATTAATTTAGATAGAGACAGATGGTAAGTAAACAAATCCTCATATCTGCAAGATCAATTTCTTTCTTAAAGTTCACACTGAAAAGCCAGGTTTAGAAGGCAAGCTTTAATTCTGCATCTCGCAGGCCATATTTTATGCTGACACTGCACAGGGAAGATGTCTCTCTGTCTTACACTGAGCACTAGACATACAGCTGCAGGCAAGATACAGCCTCCAGCTATTTCATGAACAAACATGGACAACAAGGTATGACAGGAACATTCCACAACAAAATGGGAACACACAATGCAGCAACAACAGCAAGGACCGCCACACAAATTACAGCCTAAAACATGAGCAACACTACAAAAGAAACTGAGCTTTAAAGAAGAAAGCAGTGTGACTGATCTTTTGTAATGGAGTCCGATACACATACTTTCTCCTGAATTACCAAAAGACTGTCGCATTTTGAAGAACTACAGAAACAGCCTACTATGAAGTTCCTTGTTCTCATACTCACTAACCAAGAAGATGACAGCAGATTTTATGACAGACCTTGATTCCAAAGCATAGGAATTTTATCTTGTTTCAGTTCTACTATGCCCCTTCTTTACCCCTTTGCAAGATTCTCAACATGAGAAGGCATATTCATTAAAACAGCTCCTACCTTCACAGGCTGTAACAACCACTATTACATATTTTCTTTGCAGCCAATAATAACCACATTTCAGCAGAATGATGCAAACTACCTGGCCGGCTAGGAAGGGGAGGGAAGGCTCCTGGGTGATGAATGGGGATGAACTGAGAACTGCTGGCCTGACTTGGAGTCTGAGTTACAGGTGTTTTCCTTGCCTCAGACACTGGAGTCTTCCTCATCTCTGTCTGGGACTTCACCTAATGTAAAAGAAAGTAAGAAGAAATTAGATAATTTTTCCTGTAATTATCCACATTGTATCTTAAGACAAGAAATGCACACCCAGATTGTCTGAAAGATTATTTCCTTTCCCCTAAGTAACTGGGAGAGGTTTAGAACAAAGGAACCCAGTTCCCTTCTCTGACTGCAGACAGTCCACCCTGCTTGTCCTCAGGCACTCTTTGCTTCACAATAGCACTCTAAGGATATCTACCCTGAAGATGGAAAACGTTCTTTCTCTAGCAAAAGAGTGGGAAGTGGATACAGTATCCTCAGACCATACAACAGACTTCTGCTGTTCAGATGCAGCGCCTTAAAAAGAGAACTGCTGATGCTGTTACGCTTCTCATAAGGCACTGCTTCAACTTACATATGCTACTTACCTTCAGCACCTTAAAACCACACACTATCACGTTCTTCCTGGGGAACTCTTTCAGCCTAATCCATATGGTGATGTATATGCACAAATTCCTGCATACTACGAAATTCTTTTGACTAGGAACATACAAGACATAGCAGACATGCTTAACCTCTTTCAGTTTACTGTGCAACTGCTGTATGTTCTGTTAAAAGAGCTGCACCAGTTAAAGGCAGAGAGAAGAATGTAATGTAATGTTTACCTGATTCTGAGTTTGCTGCAGTCTGGGTCTTCCTGGAGAGGAAGACAGAGGGGAAGACTACTTTCCCTTTCTGTTCAGCTCAGCAGAACTGCCTGGAATGCAAGATGGAGCAGGCAGGAAAATGACAGCAAGCAAGGAACCCAGGCAATACAGAAAGGGCCCAGGAACAGACCTGACACCAAGCCTCAGAGGTGATTCAAAGAAAGGGTTTTATCAGGGACCAAATTAAAAAAATCCAAACCAACCAAACAAAAACTGTGTGGGGTTTATTTCAATATTTACTGCTGATGAGTTGAAAGGAGTTAGAGGGCAGGTATTTTCTGCCAAAATAGAGTAGTAAAGGGGTAGATTCATTCAAATGCTTTTCCAAATAAATCTAAATTTCCCCATTTAAAGTTATGAGAGTGTAGCTTATTTTTTGCATTTAATTAAAAAAGTAGACTGTAAGACTGGGAGGTTTGGGTATATTTTTGATCTCCCACAGATAAAAATCAGGAGAAAACTACACCTCAAGGTTATGACTGATGCTAAGCACAACAAATGATGCAGCCCCTGCTCTTGCTGTATCTATTCACTGACCATCTTTACCCTTTGTCACATTCTATGTATTCAACTTACATTGTGTTGCCCTTTTTTTCTCCAGAATAAGCCAAATATTTTAATAACTAATACCGAGAGGTATGCATTCTTTTGTAACAACATTAGAGAATTCAAACACACTCTTCCTGCCATGGGATTTCAAAACATGAGCTCTGGTCTCATCATAAATTCAAAGCTGCTATAACACATTTCTAAAGGTTGCTTTCAAAAGCACCCCCCACACCTCCTGCATGATTTACAGTTAACTGTTAAAAACCTAAATAACTACAACTGATTAATCAAGACAGACATATTTCAGTTGCTTCCCTGCTTCTCCTTGATCTCACCTCAAAAGCGTTAATACTACCAACTATTTACTCCCCTCGTGGTCCTAAGGGTTCCTACATGGTACTTGAGAGAAGCACCATATTATCACAGTGACCTCTCACATACTTTTAAGACCTTGAGTAAGCCTGCATTAAAGCTTCCTCAGCACCAAACTATTTTCCCCAGGGAACAGAGATTCAACCAGTGTGACACTTTTGTGACTCTGTCTGAAAGTGGAAGTTTTCCACTTATCTGTAAAATAGAACTGATTACCTTTGTATAATGGTCTTAAGATTTCTGCTAAGTAGAAGGTGCAAAATTTGAAGCATTTAGGCTTTTGAAGGCAATGAACTATGGAGGATAAAGCCTGAAATTTCCACGAAGGCCAAAGCAGAGCACAAACAGACCACCAATCAGTACAAAACCAGCAGTGGATTCTTGGGGAGGTAAGAAAGCAAAACCTACTCATACTCCGGGTAAGTCAGTCCACCAAACTGTATGAAACAGAAGACATTTCATTGGAATAGCTGTCATAACAAATATAGCTGACAAAACTGAAAGTCAAAATTAAGTTCTATACAACAAGAGACGAAGAATGACCAATCACATCAGAAAAGATTCTGCTTCAGCTGGGTTAGAAATAAGTTTTTCCTGGGTTATGTCTTAATCTTAAAACAAGCAAATTTCTGATAAATCAGTTGTGTTAAAATTAAAATACCTTTCCTATAAAAAAAACAAATACACATACTTCTCAGAAAATCTGGTGGATTTTATCACCTTCAAGTCCTTATTTTGCAAGACAGGGGCACAAACATCAAAACTAGGAGTTGTGCTCAGGCCTGCAACCACATTCCAGATGTTTTTAACAAATACATGAGAAACTTGCTATTCTAACTCACCTATGTTGGTTTTCAGATACCATAATCTTGTCTGCTGACCCACAACTGCCACACACTTTGTGTGGGCTACTCACCTTTGCCTCCTTTGGTAGGACTCCCTGGCAAACCCAAACGGCTAACATTACCAGTTCTGGCCTTCCATTTCATAATGATGTTTAATAGCAAATAATCAGGAGGAAAACAAGAATGATCCAAGGGTCCTAATGACACAAGCTGGAAAGACTGAAAGAGCTGGTTTGCTTAGCCTAGGGAAAACAAGACAGGTCTTCAGAGCAATTACAAAGAGGAAAACTTAATTTGTTCTGCAGACCTGTCCTGGGAAGTAGTAATAGGCTTACGCAGAGGCAAAGAAGATGAAATGCATCAGGAAATAATTTCCACTTCCAAGAACAGTGAAGAACTGACACTCTTTCTCTAGGGAAATAATAAAGGGTCTCCATCATATCATTAAATGCCTCCAGATGTTGTTAAAGAATGATCGAGATGCAGTCAAACTATCCAGGTACAGATCAGATCAACCCTGAAATTTTTCATGCTTACATGCCTGAGCACATATTTACAATTTAAGAGCAGTGTGGCTTTCCCTATTCCACAAAGGGCCACTTGACTGCACACACAGTACAGAAGATCTTACTGCATATTTACAACTGCTGCTTTTGCAATGTGTTCTACTTACTGAATGCGCACAAGTCAACTGAACTGAAAATGCAGAGTACCACGTTCCTTCACAACAGACTATAGCATGGGTAAGAGAACAACTACAACCTGGTCTTGTGAACTGCCTTGGTAGCCTGAAAAATCTGAGGAACACCAGGTAGAAGCCTGGTTTTTAAGACACTTAACAAAGCAAAATCACCTTTCATTGATCCCTTATCTTTTCCTCCCCAACAAATTGAGACAGCATCAAGAAAAAGGCCAGAGACCCAAAGATCACCAATACCTGATCTTTGAGACAGATGTGTTTATATGGTTCTTGTGCACCAGCTGTACCTGCAGGGTCCACAGCAATACCTTGACTCTACCGTACTCTATATAAGCAGTGACGGTCGTGACACAAACATTGTACCACCTAAGACACAGTATCCCATGGATCTAAAGGCTTACCTGCACTGCCACATTCTGCTTTCCTGCTTCTGGCATCTTATCCAAGCCACATTTCTTGGTCTCATTCTTTCTTTTATTGTTATCCTTCTTTCCATCATTCTTACTGACTACTGTTCCTTTGCTATAGTCCCGTCTTTCCCTACCTACATCTTTAGGGGGATAGACTCGCCCTTGCTCTCTGTTTATTTCCCGTGGCTTGATGTTCTCTTTGAACGTGACCATTGGTTTTTCTCCTGAATCACAGCTGTTGTTCAGGCTTCTGCCAGAAGACAGAACTGATCTGAGTCCAGGGCTCCCATCTGTAGATAGCGGCTCTGCAATAGATGCTTCCTGCAAGGCGAGATTCTCTTTGGCTTCACTAGGGTCCTCCAGTAATAGTTCCGGGATTTCTGTCAAAAACAACAGCTTTCCTACCTCATTTTCACACTGAATCAACCTGAAAAAGACAAAAAGGAATTGAAAAGCAAGAACATTACTCCAAATACATTCCTTAACATAATCAGCCTATGAAGCAATGGCACGCCACAGAACATCTTATATCTATGCTATATCTAATCACTGTGTTGAATAGTGAGAAAAATAACATTTATAACTAGCACCTGCATTACAGCAGCAAGTGAAACACAGAGAAGCTACCTGCAATTACCTTGGCTGGTTATCAGCAATCCATTTGCCTGTGAAGATCAGACGCTGTTGCCGTATTCGACGCTGTTGCCCTTCCTTATCTCCTGTAATTGCCTGGTGGCCTTTGGAAAAATCCAAGTTCCTAGAATTGACATAGGAGAGAGAAAAATACTAATTACACAATTACTCACTGCAACATCATATTTCTTCAGAAATAAAACTGGTCAGCATTACTTTATTATAAACTCTGAAATTTGACCAGACACTACTCCAAACATGACTGTTACACATGTCTGATTTACAGATGCAATTCTGTTCTGGTAAGATGCATCTACATTAAAGATGCACGGTGCTTGAGCTTTGTTGTTTAGTTTTTGTTTTTTTTAAACAAAAGGCCAAAGGCTCATCTGTGTGAAAATCAAGTAAGTCATAGTTGAGTGAGAAAAAAGTCTAATACTTAGCTTTTGTGCATGATGTTAGGTACAGGGATACAGTTAAAAACAGTAAAAACCAATAAAATAAGAACATATCCAGCAGTTTTCATCTAAAAGTATTCCTTTCCTCACTTCTTACATTTTTCTCTTTCAGTTTACTAGTCTAAAGACTACAGAAGAAAACCAAAAATGTCATGAGCAAAAGAGAACAAAGTTTAAGCCTATGACTTTCCTTAGAGTTTTGCTACACAGTCTGTTACAATTGTTTTGAAAAGATACCTACTTCAATCCAGACTGTTGGAAGTATTCATAAATAAGATACTGTAGAGAACATGTCAATGTCTACCAAAGTAGTAACAACAGCAAAAGTACAGTCTCCCTTCAGCTGTCACCCACCTGAATGAGGGCCTCAGAGCCAAGAATCCTTGCAATTCAAATTCTTCTGGAAGGGGAGTTGCTGGCAAATAAGACAGTAAACAGCATAAAGAAAGCATGAAAGTATTGAGTATAGTAGTAACCTAAGTAGATACCTCAGCAAGGTCACTGTATATGGTAAAGCTTTTTATTAACATGCTTAACTGTACTGGGTCCACCCTGCAATTTGAGGAGCTCAGGAATGATAAAGTAGACCAAAGTCTGCTCAGCACGAGAAAGCAGCATTTGCAAAGTATTCATATGCACTAATACTAGAAGGCAACTAGCTTCCTTGATTGCTCTTCAACTGCAATTCCCCACACCATCAGAAAAAATGTGATTTGTTCCCAGCTCTTTACAGCACAGACTAGAAATGTCTTTACCATTATTACTGGATAGATCTTCTTCATGAGGCTGGAAGCTGTTTAGAAGTGAAATCAGCCAGGGCCATATGCTACAAATTAGAAAACAGACAAACCATAAGTAAAAAATACAAAACATGGAAACTATTTGCCTTTCCAAGAAAGCATTGAACTCGGTTACACAGTCACAACTTCTATTAATCTGATTTCCAAGAAAAGGTTAAGTTTCTCTCAAGTGTTAGGGAATAGACTACTCTCTTGAAAGAATATTTATAAATCCAATCTAAAGTTACCAAGGCTCTCACAGCATAGTCTTCGTTATCCACCAAGTTAGAAAGCCTGCTATGAATTTAATTAGATAAACCTGTTGCATGAGCAAACATTCAGAGCGCCTGCTTGCAATTCATGTTTTCCAGCACAAAGCAGACTACTCTCTAGGCACAGTAAATTAACCCATGGGAAACAAAACAATCGATCAAGATACAGCAGTCCAGAATTACTTCTGTTCTGTGAACACAAACACTGTACCGTAGCACTGAAACAGTTGCCAGAAAGGAAAGAAGGTCTAAGTAAGGGTGGCACTGAGTAAGACCATTAAACTAGAGGTTAACTGGCAGTCTCCCTGCCTTGCAGCGGCAATACCAGTACAAGAAATGACTGGAAATTCTTTATGAAGGCCCTGGAGCAAACAATTTAAAAATCACAATGATCACTACACAGGTGATTAATATTTAACTGCCACCAAGAAGCTGTCTTCTGTTTTTTAAAAGCTCCTTCTGCTTTAGCAACGGGCACCAAAAGTCAATGAAGGCAAGAGAAAACTATTTTAGGAAGGTGTTCAATGTGTGCGGTGTGAGTGAAATAAATCTGTCCTCCCTCAGTAAGTCTGTCCATAACCATCCAGTTCCTGGATTGGAGAACGCAATGTGCACCCGAAAGCCTGAGGTCATCTACTTTCCTGCACCATCACAGAGACTGCAGTCGTTATGCTTATGCTTATTCTCTGCACTACACTAAGCAATAGCTCCTTTCCATGACTGACAAGGAACAGGAGGAAGAAGAAGAGGAGAGTGCAAGTCTCTTGCAACCTACAGTGAACTGCAGCCTTCTTGGACAATATTCAAAATAATGAGATTCCATAATAAAAGATTCCTAAAGAAGAGTGAGGTAGCAACACAAGTGAAAATCTAGACCTACTGTGGCTTCCACAAAGCAGGTTTGCAAAACTCATTTCCGAAGACAACACACTAGTATCGATACAGTCATTTCTGTCCTCAGTCCTTGCCTTCAGATTCATCTACTTTTCTAGGTAAACATTTTTCTTTTCTATAGCAGAGACTTGTTCAGTTTGGGGTAGGATTAATTATCCACAGGAAAATGATGAGCATAGTGGGGAGAAGTGAAAGTTTAAGAAGGTGTAAGGATTATTTCTCAAACCAAGGGCACAATTACATACGAACTCAGAGTAAGGAAGATTTTCAATATAAAACAGACATATTAAAGAGAAACTAAATAAAGGTGCGTGTGTTTGTACAGTCTGCAAAGAATTACTTCCCTTCAGATCTTCCAATAGAAATAAAAAGAAAATTCATTGTCACAAATAATGGAGAAGATGAACAGATTTTTTAAGAGCCAACAAATGTAATGGCTACTAACACCCATTTTGACAAATCTTAGTAGTACCTATCTTTCAAGTTCACCTGTGATTTTACCACTGTTCGAACCTACTCTGGCTAAATATAAAATATACATCCACATGCGAAGATTCATTTTGATACTCCACAAATTACTGCCTGCATCTCCTCTCTGCAAGAACTACTTTGAATCAAGTAATTCTCTTTCCTGTTAAAAAATTGATATAAAGTCTTCCTTGAGAATATGCAACAGTAATTCTTAATACCATCCCAAAACAATTTGTGAACTACTATTTTCCTTATCTTGCCTTCAGGAACTCTGAAATTGAAGTTCCCAAAGCTCCAGGGTTTTAGGCTTTGCCCACATTTCAGGGAGTCTTATCACTCATTTAGCAAAGCAAGGTTATAGGGACTCCTGCTTTGCATATCTCAATGTACAGAAAATGTGAGCCTTGAGCTAAAATGGCATCTTATAGCAAACACTGCCAAGAGAGCTGAAACCACTGTGGCACATCACGCAAGATCAGCTAAACCAGCTAGTTTTGCACTCTTTTCCTTGTAGTGGCCATCACAGGAAAAATACTCATCCAACTGTGTCAGTAACAGTCATGCCAATCTGAAGAAACATCTTACAGGTCAGAAATACTTTACTGAATTGTTATAATACATGAAAAGTTAACAGGCTATGAAAAACGTTTTCAAGTTATGAAATACTTAAGCCTAATCTATAAGATTAGAAGCAGAAGTGAAAAATCAGAGTAACAGTCCAGAACAGTAATGCCTATGCTGACATTTAAAGACATCCTTTACTAAATTAATTCATGGATGAGGAGCCAGCAAAACCAGATTCCAGTACTGCCAAAGAGATGGCTTAATGTATGAAATTAATGGAAGTATTCTCCTGCCACCTACCTCAATAAATCTGAGAAATCATTACAACAGATTAGACTAAAGCTACACTCAGTAATTATGCTCAAGTCAGATGTTATAAAGTAGATCCCTCTGATTTTAAGTTACATACAAACCTAAAGCTAATTAAAACACTGAATTTGCTCACGTACTCCACAAATCTTATGTTTTACTAATTTTTTAGCACATGTGCTTTCTATCATTTTGATGCCTGTAACAAGAAGTTATATGATAATTTTCCTCATTACTAATTTGTTTATCATCAGTTATTATTAATTTATACAATCAAATGTATCAAAAGAAAGATTAACACTCACTACCGTCTTTCATCAACCACTGCCTCCAGGAAAACACTGGGCCTAAGTTTCAGCCAGTCCATTGAAACCTTCACAGCTGGAAGAGGATATGCAGCCCCAGAGTCCTCATGGTAGTCATTTTGTAAAGGACACTTGCACAGAACTCCAAGAAAGGACACTAGAAATAGGGGATGCAGGGGACAAGGTGGGCAAAAACAAATACAAACAATGCAGGAATGACACTTTAAGGTTGACCAAAGAACCCAAACACATTCCACCCGTAAAATCCCAACTTTAGGAGCTAGTTCCTTAGAACAGAGCAGCCAAATTACTTAAAGAATCCACCAGCAGATCAGAACATCTTTTTATCAATAAAGAGCTTCCTACCATGAAGCAGAATCTTGGCATTTTTCCCCCCTCTCCTTTTCAAGTGTCATGACAAAACATTTTTGTTAACAAAATCCAGCGAGACAAGTCCATTACAAAAAATATTTGTTCTTTATTTATTAGAAATTACCGACTCAACTATCTACCTGCATTTTATCTATTTCTCCAGTCAGCAGGCACACAAATCCACTGAGTTACAGCTCTGCAGGCAGGCACTTAGCCCAGGCCCATTAGAGGATATGAGCTGAGAAGCAGTAACTACACCATGGTGACCATGGTGTTTTCAAGCTCAACCTCAGAACAGAATCTGAAGTTCAGCTACTCAGAAATTTAGGTGTTCACAAACAAGGCCAAGCTGATCATGCGCTGGATTAGGTTAAGGAAATTTGCATTATGTGGCTGGAGTCTGAAATGCTCTGCATTCCCACTTATCTAGTTAATGTTATCCAGAGCACAGAAGCACTTGAGGTCCTAATTCTGTCAGCTGCAACTTCAATTGTGCTGAATCAGAATTAGCTCTGTTTAAAGCAACTCAAACTGCACAGTGGCCAACAGAGGAGCAGCTCCCCAAGTAGTGTATTGCCCACTGCCAAGCTGGATCAAACTTTGCACCCAAGTTAAAATGTTCTTTCAGAACTAGGAAAAAGATGCTGAGTTCTGCAAGACTTCAAACATAGTAAGTCCCTGGCACATAAATCCTGCGTTAGCCAGCATTGTTAGACATAAACAATCCCTTTGCAACCATCTTCTCTCTTCACTTCCTTCCAGAAGGTCTATTCTCATCACTTACCTCACACAGCTGCTAAGCTAGATGCTGACAGCAAATTACTAATGGATTCCATACAAAAATAAAAATTAAAAAAAAAAAAAAAACCACAAAAAAAACACCCAAAAAAAAAAAAAAAAAAAAAAAAAAACAAAAAAACAATCCACACAAAAATCAATTAGTTTTCATACATACTGAAGAGAGCCAGTAACTGTGTCCAGCAGAGCTGCTCATCCTGGCTGTAGCTGTGCTGCTCAGTTTCATTGCTGAAGTCTCGCAGGTGATGTAGTTGAAACAGATTGATAACAGTAATATGTACTAATTGTTGGGAATTGAAGGCCTTTTGGAATAACAACCTCTGTAACAGACACAGGAACGATATTTGTATTTATATATGAAAAGCACATACTTGAAAAGATTAGTAGTTGCTACTTCACTGCTTGACTAATTCTTCTGCCCTTAAGGCAACATTCATTCTAGATTTTATTTTCAGTCATCCCTATTAGCACAGCACCGGGCCTCCCAGGAGGACCTGGACAGATGCCCACTGTTAAGCCCAAGGGTTTTGCTCATACACCAACTAATATGTATGTACAACAGATCAACATCTCCTTGGACATGATTCTCTTTCAGAGCAAGTGCAGCTTCCATGTACAATCACAGCACTGCAATGCAACTGCAAGATCTGCAAAGGCATGTATATCCACTGTATCTGCAGAAGAAACAGCAAGGAGAAGGTGACATTTTTAAAAAATGCCCCAGGAAAAATTAACTACTGTGTGGTTATGTATTAAAGACTAATTCTACATCTGACTTCATGAGTCATGGAATGCCACAGTGGATTTAAATAGCGGAAGCTAGTTACAAATGCATTTCAGTAACTATGCTGTAAAAAAACACCTTTCTCAGTGCAGGAAAAGAAACTTCAATGGGTTTTTTGAGCATTGTGAAAAAAAGAACATATCCTAAACTACAACCAACTTGTCTTCGGACACTGTCAGGGGAGCGAGTGGATCAACCAGCATAAGCACCAGGAAAAGGTTTGAGTTCCATGTTCAAGCTTGATTTTTAGGTAAGGGCATGAAGCACTCCACAGCCAACAACTCAAACTGGCAGGGCTCTCAGCAGCAGAATCATGAACACTCCTAACTCTATGACTGCCCTCATTCAGAGTTAAAATCAGCCACAAAGTGATTATCTACCACACAGCCAATTTCACATTCAATCCACTTAAGTCAGAAGAGTTGCTCTCTAGTAAATTAAGCCTTATGTTGCATAACAAACAAAAAAAGTAATCTAAGCAACAAAGCAGGACTCAATTCACTCTATTTTAACACCCTGGATCAGTTCAGAAAAATGCTCCACTGTTTCACATGCCTGAGCAATGCTCATAATTATTGATTAGAAGCACTGTGGAAAAAGCAGCACTAGTTCAAGAGTCAACATCACACACACAGAGATACAAAATTATTTAATTTTGAAACAACTTTAAATCCAAGTGTTCAAGCAGCTCACAGTCAAAACTAATACAATTCACAGTAAGTTTTGGGGGTTTGTTTTATTTTTATTATTTACTTTAAAGACAGTTTGGACCTGGCTATAGCAGCCCAATTCAATGCAAAAAGACACTGTAAAAAAAAAAAAATTTAATTCTTTATATTGCTAAGACCACCTTCCCCTTTTTTAATTTGGAAAAAAACCCCACCAGTTGCTTTATTGAAGAAATCCATACTGTCTGCTCATTTCCACAAATAAGGATGTTGAAGCACATCAGTTTCCAAAAGGCACCTAACAGTTAATACAATGTCCTCTTTGAAATTGTACTACCTTGTATAAAATATCTTATAAAATTCTCTTTGTTTTAATCTTTGCTACATTGTCCAGCTTAATGAGCTGGCTATATAATTAATAGGTACTCTTGGATTTTCCAGAGGAAACATGTTCTGAATAGTTCTTGTCTACACACAAATTAAGCTTGTACTGGAACACTTTTTAAAGGCAAACTGCTGACAGGAAAGCCAAGTTGTCTGAGGAAGATTAAAAGCAGCCTTAACTAGTGGGAGTGAATGAACACCATCCAAACACTAAGTTCTCAAAATTCCTCAGGTAGCTCAGCTAGAACTTCCCAGATGAATCAAGTTCTTTTCACAAGTATCCAAGAATCATCCAGGTTAAAGAGCAGAGAATCAACAAGGGTCATTGATTTTTCCTGTATCTCCACTAACAACATGGCAAACGGGAAAAATCCCTACTGTTTGCAGAAGTCAACATCTGGTGACTTGAGAATCCAATGTTAAGCTGCGATGCAGATCTTCCACAAGTGGATACTTGGGCTTCCTTTGTTTTAGTAGTTGAGTAAGTTACTATTGGGCTATAATTTCAGAACTCAGCTGCTAAAAATACTCTCCTCAATATGCTAATTAATATGTTGTTAGAACTAACCTTGAATTGATCTTCCAGCTTTTCTCGAAGAGGGGTCAGCTTCTCCAGGCTTTTACTTAGGTACACATAGCCATGGAATTTAATAAACGCCTTGATGAAGTCAGACACGCTCCATCGAGTCTTCACCTCATCACGACTACAATCAGAACAGAAATACCTGACTTCAGTCTTTGGAATTAGACACAGCTGTATATAGCATTACATACTTTTTCTGCGATGTTCAAGGAAGAAGGAATATTCACACAAAGGTGCTTTTTCCTGCTGGCACAATAAACTTCATTTCCTGCATTCACTATTCATACTCAGGAGCATCCCAGATACAAACCATTCTTTGTTCCATACATGAGGATGTTCTCACTGGATGGGGGGGGTCAAGGGACTTCTGTTTCTACTACCGAATATTAATAAATTCCAGCAAGGGAGGTACATCTGGATGAAATCTCCTCCATCTTATTTGATCACAAATACATTATACTTAGTCTTACCTCTCCAGTGCTTTAGAAAGTGCTTTTTGTAAGTTAGTGGAGGCAGCTGGGAAAGGAAACTTCACAGCAATGCTTCTGCAGTAGTAGAAAATTGTGGTCAAGTGGTCTCCTTTGGAGGAAGCTAGAATAGCCAACTGATTATAAGGCTGACCTAAGGGGGAAAAAGACATTGTCCATCAAGTTGTCATGGAATGAATGGAGTCAGGCACGCTAGATTTCAGGGTAAGAGGACTCTCCTGAAAAGCAAATGCAGAGTTGGTTGTTCTTTTTGGTTTTGGGGTTTGTTTCTTTTGTTTAAGTTTTTTTTGTGGGGAGGGAAGGAAAGGGAAGATATGTCACTAGTGGAATTGTTTTGGGGTGGGGGGAGTGGGTTGGTTTGTTGGGGGCTTTTTGGTGTGGGCTATTTTTTTGTTTGGGCTGAGTGGTTGTGGATTTTTTTCTTGGTTTTGATTTCGGTTTTTTGTTTATTTGTTTAGGGTTTTTTTGTTTGTTTGTATTTGGTTGTTGGGTGTTTTTTTTTTTTTAAAACCACACATCCTTTAAATCTAAGGAAAAAGATATTGTCAAAACCTAGCCCAGTTTTAGGCAAATCTAACTGTCAAGAGTTTTCTTTTTCTTTTTTGCCTACACAGTAAAAATTCCTATAGATAGGATACAAAGAATTTTTCAGTTAGAACATAATTGGCTAAAAAACTGAGTTATTGGTTTCAGCAGCATGGCTCAAAAAAAGATTTATCCTTCTCTCACCATCCCTACATTTTGGATCACTGTAAGCCAATAGCTAAAAAAACTAGATCTCTGAACTAAAGAGGCTATTAACTTGCACGAGCAACTTGAAAAATCCAGTTTCAGCTACTGACCTTTACAAATTGTCAAGAGAACAAACAATCTAAAAAAAAAACCAACAAACAACAAAATATCCAAAGACTGGTGGTAGACAATTTTTCACTAATTGTAATTTAGAGTGTATGAATGTAAGAGAGTGTAACGGAGCAGCAGTGAAGCCTTAGAATGAAACTGTGTATTACCTGCTTTGTTTCTATGTCTTCACAAAAAGGAGAAAAGTGACATAGGTTAAGCAAACGACTATTGTCTAAGTGAGTTATCAATGGGTAAGGCTTTGTTGCACCAAGTTTCCAACTACCACACGAGAAAAGCAGTACCCCATCTTCCTGCAGAATTATGAACCTAAAAGGTATCCCAGACTCACCATTAGACGGGACAAGCTGAGCCGCATGTCTGTAGTAAGACTCTGCTTGGCTGGTCTGATTTCTATAGCGAGCTGAACAAAGAAAGACCAAGTTGAGGCATAAAATTCAACTCTCCTGCACTTACTTTAATATAACAAATTTACCTAAAGAACTTTTCTTATTATTTTAGAAATATGTCAGAACACACAGTTACACCAAATAGCAGGAAGAATCAACTCGCTGAATTGTGAAGTGGTTGTTTTTCCTCAGATCCTATGTCACATTTTATCAAATCTTATGTAGAAAGATGCTGCGCCAACAGCAACACATCCAGAGAGCTACAAATATTTTTCATACTTCTTTGCAAAATCAGGAACTGGATCTACTTTCAGGTTGTTCCAAAAGCAATTGCAGATTCCTGAGAAAGGAGAACTTTCTATGATCTGTAATTCTACTCTAATCAATAAAGAAATAAACCTGTTGAGCTTGTGTAAAAAAGAAACCTTGTTTATGAAAGGCTGGATTTCTAAGTGTTGATTTCTTAAAAGATTTAAGAGTAGTGTTCTGAAATGGAGAAGTATGCGAGCCTGCTGCAACAAGCTTTTGTAACAGTTACAGGTTTCAAAATTTCACTTTGCCTACCAGCTATAACATAGTTAGTATGCTAAAAGACTCTAGCAAATCACTAGAAAGCTAATGACTGTCGCTATGTGTTAAGGTGTACATGCATTAGAGTAATCTAATAGCATTACTTTCCAGACCTTTTCTCCTGCAGCAACCATGAAACAAACAATTACCTATAAGCTGCTCATCTGGAGTACACTTAGTCCAGCAACTGCCCATGGTGTGTACAGATCCCTCTAAAGGAGGGCTGTATGCAATGTCCCACCTCTTTTTCCTTCAAAAACTCACCAATATCTCCAAGGTGAACAAGGCAGTGCTGGCAGATGTAAGAGCAGGAGCTAGACTGCGGCTTGACTATGGCACTGGTGTGTGTCTGTTTATTGCTAATGATTCCCAGCTGGGAAGACTTTACACGACATGGCAAGTCTACATTAAAAACTGTGCACAATTCCTGTAATAACTAGAAAAACAAGTCCATTTTAGTAGCAGGTAAAGACATAAATCAGCAAGGCACTGAAACAATTGATAAAACTAACAGGCACAGCTTAACTAAGTGTATTTGAAGTGAACAAGCCTCAGGTACTTAAAGTGAGACTTCAGTTTACATTCACATACTGAAGTCATTGAACTTCATGCTGCATTATTCTGCCCAGAAACACAAAGTGGTTTACTTCTTTTCTGTAAGAAATAGCTGTGTACCCCAAACCAGTAAGCAATGCAATTCCCATGACGCTTAAATTACCAAGCATGCATCAGTACAAATCTTGTTGGGATTTGTTTGGTTTGTTGGGATTTTTAAACAGTATATTCAAGAGGAACAGTCTTTTTTCTATACCTTGATGAAGCAATACCATTCTCTGAAAATAATAGAAAGGAATGCCACTCAACTTCCAAAGAAGCTTGTTCTAACATAAGAAACAGGACTACCTTGACATAAACTTTAGAGAGAAGCCATAACAAAGCAAAGTTTGTAGGCAAGGCAATAGTGGCTAACAGTTCAGCAGCAGGGTTGTGAATAAATATTTGTGCTAAGCTAACAGTGAGACTCTTTCAAAGAACAAGGCAAAAGCTACTTGGTCAAATATCTGGAAAGCTGATTAAAAGGAAAACCTGAACTACACAATTCTAATTAACGCTTTTTAAGTTTTCCTTAATGGACTCTGGCAAATACTCTGGAAACTAACAGTAACCACCTGGTGACTGAAAGTATTGCTCCACTGTGTTGCAGAGTTAAAAATGTGAGAATTGACGGACTGTCTCTCAGCTGGGAACATATTCAGTTTCCAAATAAAACAGACCTGCAGCAGAGTTCCACTTCCAGCTAAAAACATACAGGAAGCCTGGGGCAGACAGAGATGTGCACTCCACTCTGTCAGTGGCTACACATGCAATACAGTTGTTTTGCTTGCTGCACAAAAAGTTCTGTGTTACACCTCCCTCCCCTTTCACTCTGTCTTTTATCCCAAAGAAGGATCTCACAAATGAAAGGTGGATAAAAGAGAGAAACTTGACATCTTCCAACATGGTGAATTAGGAGAAGTCATGCTCTCTTTCAAAGGCATCATTTACACGTGCTTTGCAGTTGGAGAGCAGGTATCATGCCTGAGCTACATCTTTAGATTAAAAATGGGACAATTAACAACACAGCAAAGAAAGAAAGAAGACCCAGTCTGTGCTGTCACACACAAAAACAAAATTTCGTGATACACTGAAGGGAAAAACATGGTTTTTGCAAGACAAACAGTGAAGACAGTAGAAAACTCTTGGCAACCATAACACAGTCTGTCAAAATGACACCTACAAATAAGAAGCTTTCCGAAAAACAACATGGGGGGTGGGGTGGGAGGG
>JAOEHX010062050.1:4264-15930 GCA_025448015.1 Bolborhynchus lineola | reverse complement strand
CGAAAGTCAAAAACACAGTGCTGCACCAGCTACTGAGAAGGAGAAAAATGACTGCTACTGCTGAACCCATGACAATGCTGTGTTTAGAACAGCTTAAGTTAAAAAGAGGAACTAAATGAGCTGGTTAGGCATCTAAGTTACTATGTTGATTTTACTCTCTATAGACATATTACAAAATCTTTTAATTAAGAATAAGGCATTATTGTTCATTATCAGATTAAATTGATAGTTAGAAATCTATTCTTTTCCCCCTTGTATCTCTTTAGTGAAAAAAAGCAAGACACCATGTTTAGCAATCTCCAAATCTGAAAGAATGACCTAAAAGCTCAAGAAAGTGATCTTAACCATAAGCCACTGAGGATTCAATACAGTTGCAAATGTGTGCAGTCATTTATGCATTATACTGTCATGCAGGAAATCCAATGAGTTTTCATATGGCCAAGATTAAATCATGAGTTTGTTTTGTATTCTCCTTTAGTGACAGGTTTGTGGTTTTACAGGACCATTATCAAATCAGTCTCGGGAAAATCAGCTCAAATATATTTTTGCATTACATTTATGCATTTATCTGAAATATCTGTTGTCCACAGCCTATACCAAATGAGAGTAAATATTCAGGTTGTTTATATTTTTAAATAGTACTCGATCTTAAAACCTTACTTTTAGTTTTTCCATTTTTTCACTATCTTCAGGGAGAGATCTTTCCTTAAAGTGATACTTCAAAGAAAGCCTTTGGAAAGAAGCTGCCTTTACCGATTTGTATTATGCACCAAAGTGAAGAATTATTTTAATTTCTTTCACCTGTTTCCTTGAATGATCCTTCTGACCACTATCCCTCAGTTTCTCCCTCATGTTCCTTGCAAACCTGTGGAAAAGTATTTATTGATAGTTTCACATTCCTCTCTGTATGTTTTCTGGCCTCATTTTTTACAGTTTTATTGTTAACTTGTCAGAATCTTTGTTCTTTTATCCATTATTTGGGAATGATTTCCAGTCTTAGGAAAAAAATTATCATACTTCTAACCATCTCATTTATTCTCTTATGCAACTACGCAGGCTTTTACTTTGCCCTTTATTTTTTTTCCTGAAATTCTAATATGGTGTATCTCAAAATATGCTCTCACACTTGTAAGCATTGTAGCCATTCTGTTGCTTGTAATTTTTCCTGTATAGCATTCATATATTTAACTAAGTTCCCTTTCTCAATTAAATATGAATGCAGTTATTGCCTGAGGTAGCATTAAGTCATAATTGTCTCACTTTACTACAAATGTTGATTCATCTCTATAACTCTCCAATTCTAAAACAGATTAAAAATTAAATAGAGTACCTAAATTATGAATTCTTTTTAAAAATAACATAGAGTCAGTTTATTTTATATGTATGAAAAAGCTGAAGTATATGTTATTTATCTATTTATTTTTATTAAAGTGATTCAGGAGAGAAGGCAAAGGCAAGAGAAGCAAGTAAAGGGAAGGGAAGAGAAGGGAACTGAAGGGAAGGTGAAGGAGAAAGAAGAAAAGGAGATGGAAAAGGCCATGCTAAGGCTCCTTATTTCTTCAAAGCAGAACCTGGTTTTTGTATTTTGAATCACTTTGATATTCCTAAACATTTATCATTTATTGCTTGTAGCAAACAAACTCATTTTCTCATTGTCTTTTTCGGGGAAGGTCTTTATCCTAGTAAGAAAAGTCAGGTAAAAATGTTGGAGGAAGCTGCACAGTTCTTTTTTGCCTATGCATACAAACTTGCTGAAAGAACTATAGCTCACTAATGTCCTTGCTTAGCATCCCTTGGTCAGGACAGTGAGCTCAGGGACAAATGTGAACCTATGCCTGTCTTTTCCCCATAGCACCTCAGCTTTTTCTGTGTACTCTTCTTTCTGGCAGATTAATAAACAGCCAAACCCATTTTGCACACCTTGATTCACACGGGTCTCCCATTACCTATTCTTGCTTGTACACTGCCCTTATTCTCAGAAAACATCAGAGAAAATTACTAATGCACAGAAAGTGGCACCCATCCAGTTATTCTGGAGGGAACTGATAGACCCACTACCTGTTAAAAGATCAGCTCTTTAGCAGTTGCTTCAATTCAAGAATATAGTCACAACATGTGGGAAGAATCCTGAATCAGAAATTACTAATTTCAGAGCTATTACTATGAATCATGCTGTCACCTCAATGCAGGAATTGTCATTCTAGCGCTGCTCTCAGCATGCAGAAACAAAGTGGACAGTATTAATTTAGAAAAAATATCCTTTGCAGAGTGTGATTTTCGAATATATCATAGACCAATAGGTGCCACCATTGCACTGTGACAGTCACAGAAATTCCGAAAGACTAAACAAGAGAAACTGCTTTGGTTTATAGTTCAGAAATGGATTTTTTCTGGAAAAAAAAAAAAAAAACAAAAAAAAAACCAAAAAAAAAAAAAAACATGTTGTTTTGGGTTTGGATTTTTTGGGGGTTTTTTCCCCCTTGGAAAAAGCAATTTGGGGGATGTAATTTGATTGCTGGTCTTCTTGCTCCTTTTTGTTCCTTTCCCTTATTTCTTATTCCTCCCTGCTTTGATTCATTCTAGCCAGAATGTTGCAGCCTTGACATTTCTTTGTAATTATTAGAAGCCTTTGATGTCAAATATCCGAATGAATTAAGCTTTAGTAAACCGTGTGGCTATGCCTTTGTGCCATGTTACTGCTGAGCAAACATTACCACAGAATTATTTCATTTGATTAATTTCTCATTCCTTTGGTGTCCTAGATAGGGCTGCTGTCACAGTTCTGTATTGAATTTTCATATATGGAAGTCACACCAGATATACAGTTGCAAATTACAGGGTACCATGGAAAATTCTACTGAGCACAGTTTTTTTGTTTGTTTGGTGCTTGTTTTGGAATTCTTTTGTTCTGAAATGCATGGAAGTATGTTTTTTGGATGTATTACTAACTTCTCCCATACTTAGGTATGTTTCAAAGCCTCTGAGTACTATTGTTTACTAGGTAAGAATTGAAGAAAACGAAATACTTCACTGTTAGATATTCTGAAAGCTAATTACTGATCCATTTAGATTTATGTGTGCATGATCCATTTAGATCACAGTACCATGTAAAGTGTACTATTTTAGATGTAATTTGTTTTCCTATTTATAGGCAACGGTAATATCATGCCACTGAGAAATGGCAGGCATACAAATATTTGCAAAGCCAATTTAGGTGATAATAAGGGAGGTATCCTATACTGTCCAACTTACTTGTCTATACCCCAATTTGCTCCAAGATGAGGAGCAAATTCTGTATAAGTATCTTTTCAGTTCTTATCTTGCTAAATTGACTTCTAAATGAGTCAGCAATATTGAAGGTTTGTGTGTAATTGAGATGGATGTAGAAAAAGTGATAAAGCAACTTCATTTTGTAGCAATTATCAAATCATTTGCAAGTAGTAAATCAGTACCAATATGTGACCTGGATTGCACAAAACAATACAAAGATGAAAGAGTTGCCCTAAATTCCTTCAGTTATATAGTCCTCTCTAATGCATGACTACTTTATTTGGTTTTCTTTTACTTAATCCTGTAATGTATCATTTATATATCAAGTAGTTAGAATACTCACTCAACCACTTTCCCATTCTGTATGCATCTAGAGAGCTTAATTCTTTCCCATTAAAACCATGGGGTTTTCTACCATTCTTATAAACCAGTGGAGGCTGATCCATAATGTTCCATGTCTTAGTGAATTGAGTCTGTTGTGGTAAGGAGTCCTAAGGGTAACCATAAAAATATACTTTTCTGGCTGAAAGCAGCCCAGAACCAGGACTTGCACAGTTCAGTGCAGCACAATGTCTGAAACACTATGTATGATTTATGAAACATGGATTATTAACCAAAGCACGTTTGCGTTAACACAGGTTAAATCTCTGCCATATCCAAACTAGGCATTCCATATGTTGCCTTTTTTAATTTTTTTTCCACTTGTTTGTTTGGTTTTTGTTGTTGTTGTTGTTTTGGGTTTTTTTTTTTTTCAGTAAGTTTATGCTAGCTGAGGCACTGGAATGGGTTGCCCAAGGAAGGTGTGAATGCTCCATTCCTGGCGGTGTTCAAGACCGTTCTGAACAAAGCCTTGGGTGACATGGTTTAGTGTGAGGTGTCCCTGCCCATGGCAGAGGAGTTGGAACTAAATGATCTTAAGATCCTTTCCAACCCTAACTGTTCTATGATTCTATGATGTATGGTTGTATTGATTTCCCTACAGAAGGCTACTTGGAAATATCTGCAACAGTAAAGGAAACAGGGTGAGCAAACATGATGACACACAATTATTGTTGCCATTTGCTCAACTACAAATTGGCATGGTTTTGGCTTTTGTCAACAGTGCTCTCCCAGGTGGTACCCAGCTGCAGCCTGAGGGGTAGCTCAGAAGGAGCACATGGAACCTGAGACAGAAGTATCCAATTCCAAAGAAAAGGAAAGCTTCAGTATTTCAACACTGGTCAGGCTTCTTACAGAACACCTTAGTGCCACTGACATTTTTTAATTTCATATAAAATGTTTCATGTATCACAAACCTGCCTTTGCTTCTGTCAGCTAACATTTCCACTAAAAATATTTGTAGCTTTTGTCCCGCAGAGCTGAGGAGCTTTCAGACTTTACAGCTTCCAGTCACCAATTACATCATAAAAGGCAAGTGCACACTGTCAATAAATGATAGAAAAGCACAACATTGGTGCAGAAGAGAAATTTAGAGGAAAAGATGAGTCCAACAGGAAGTGCAGGATTGAGAGTTTCATGGTACATTTCATGTATCAGACTGTCAGTTCTCTGTGTAGTTGACTAGATATCTCACTCCAGGATAAGGGTGATAGTGAAAGACCCTCAGCATACCAAAATACTTATCCTGATCTGCTCTCTAGTCTGTGTTCTGGCCTGGCAAACCATTTCCATTGCTTGCATGCTCCCCTTATTGCCCAGCCTTTCCTTCTTGACTTTCATACACATAAGCATCTGCTTTTTCTGAAATATCAACACTTTAGAAAAGTGTTACGGGGTTTGCTTTTTCTTAAGCATTTGAATAGTTTTCCTATTAATTGCCTATCTGTGTGTGTGTCTGTCTCTCTTTTTATTTGGACCAATTTCAGGAAACATTTGAGTAAACGTTCCCTGTCATCAACAACATTTAATCTTATGTCTAGACCAGCATGCTTTTGTAGGTTCGGTTGAATAGAGATTAAGTAATCCTTAAACCTAAACAGAATGATTAAAGATTTATTTTGTACCTGTGTGGTTCAGAATAGAATCTATCTTGCTTGTCCAGTAAAGTTCTTGGTAACCTGGCTGTTTATTATACCGGTATTTAACATCATACTTCCTGTAAACCTTCTTTCTGTTTAACTTCCAAGTAAAGTTGAATGGGACCATTCTAAGTGCGGATGGTCCCATTGACAGCAGAGTATTCGATCGCATGCAAAGTTTTACAGAATATTAAGTAAACTCAGGCGCTTTCATATTCATAAGACATCAGGACACTGAGAGTTGAGTGACTGGTATTAGGACACTTCTTTTCAGGGGAATCTGGAAGAAACTCTAAATGAATCAGTAAGAATCAAGGTAGATGCAGAAAGTGTAGCATCCCTCTCTTTCACTATAATTATAGATGAGATATTTCTTCATGTGTGAAAAGCTCTGCAAGGATTTTTGCATAAAGATGCATTTGCTAGTTTGTGTTTTTTGGTTTTGATTGGTTTTGTTTGCTTTCAGGAACTTTTGATCAGTTTTAGGAACCAGCAGATTTAGTACATGGGATAATTCCAATCATGGTCCTTTCAGATAAACTACAGATACTTATTTTCAAATATACTCTACATTTCAAGTGCAGCAGAAGTTATTTTTTAAAAGAAAAAAATCACCATAAGGGCAAGTATCACGATGCTATGGCAGAGATACCAGTTTCTAGTAGCTGGTAAGAGGTACATAGAGCGTGTTTTTAATTACTAATATTTGTGAAGCCTTGTTCAGCAGAGATAACCCAGGAAGTCTAGGAAAGTTACTTGCAAAACTTCCCTGTTCTTCAGTCTTCAGACCATCCAGAAACATGAAGGAATTTAATTCTTAAAGAAACAATCTATAGTTCTGGATTTTTTTATTTTGATTTTTATTTCTTATAGAGCTCTCAGCTCGTCATTAGCCCAAGCTCAAATGAATTTCACTTCTCTTTTTAGCTCCACTGATATTGTATGGTATTATCAAAGCACAGCAAAGCATCCTGGCAGCCAGAGTGTGCTGCTAACAGGCTGCTGAATGTCTTCTCCCCATATAAATTTTCAAACTCTGCTAGAAATAGCTGATTTTATATGTTTTGTAGCCCTGTACTGTACTAAGTATTCATTAATCTTAGGAGAAAAACATGCTAACATTCAGATGTGGCAAGCATTTTCAATTTACATTTTTCCTAACAAACTTTGTTGAGTTGAGGAGTTTTCTTCCTTATGTTCCAGTACTTAAGGTTGCTGATGCAGCACCTACAGGTCTTCATGTGAAGTCACTTTCATGTCTATTTCAGGTATTCAATACTTTGCAGTCTCAGCCCAATTCTAAATGAGAGAATTTTACTTTATTTTTTCTTTTGCTTATTCTTTTTGACCTATTCAATTAGTTTTGTGAAAGACCTGGTTCCTTAGGCTGAATATTATTCTGGAAGCACTGTCTAATGAATAAAGACTTTGTTTGGCATTTTATATAGAGATTTCACTGACTGATTAATTTTCCCCAGTATAGGTGAAAGAAAATATTCTAATAAATTATGTCCCCAGAAACGAGGGCAGATAATTACCTTATATCCACTTCTTACCACTTACAGGAGGACACCATGACCACTTACAGGAGGACACCATGGAAACTGCTAACAATGATGAAAAATTAAGACTTCATAGTTCAAGGTGATAAAGATTCATAATTTTGGATCCTCATAAAATTCACATACTATATAAACTGGGCCTAAAGAGGCAGAGGCATACATTAAACGAAGATTTTATTTGTTTTCAGTAAACATTAAATCAGCAGAGTCAGATTCATAAATCTTGTAAAAAGTTACTGTAAAGAATAAGAGCCTTAGATATATCTTCTTATATTCCTTAGCATACCTTTGCCCTGGAGGCAGCTAAATAAAACAAGGCTGCAGCTATTCCTCTGTAATTAAAATTTGTACACACTGTGAAAATTACAGACTAGTAACAGTAATGAAAATTTTGCAATGAGAAGTTGCTTAGCATAACTGAGACATGGAGCTCCCAAACCTTTTACAAAATCAGATCATGAGTCAAAAACAGTCCAGGTGGAATTTTTCATAGCTGGGATTGTGTATACACCAGGAGTAGAAAACCCGGTCTGGCATGAGCTCAGATATCTCAGGGCAATCTGCTTGAAACAAATAGAGTGGAGTGAAAATATTTTGAGTAAGTCTTTTGGTCCAAAAAAAAAAAAAAGAACATTCAAAAAGTTTAAGAAATTCTAATCATATGTTAATTGTTTTCCTACAATAATTATTATTTTTGAGAAACTGAGACCCCAGATTTTAAGCTATGCAAACATAATTAAAGTGAAAATATAAGACTATTATGCCATCAATTCCATTCAACCAGTAAATTGCCTTAATAAATGAGGGCTTATTGTGAAGTGTTCATGATCAGTCTAGCAGTTTATTTTGCTGCAATTAGCACTCATAGCAAAACATGGATTGCCTTCACAACATGAGTAAATTCAAGGAATTGTGATTTGACTAGTTAAAAATTGAAGGGGGAAGGGAAGGGAAGGGAAGGATAAGTTCTGATTGTGAAAAGATTGGTATCTTTCTGTAAGATGGTTAAGAGGGTATTTACATTTGGGAGGTGGAAGGAATGCATCATACTGTCCTACTGGGACAATGCTGTCCTACAAGACAATGCTGTGTGTCATAATGTCCCATATGGAAGTTCTCATTGCCCTATAAAGTGTAAGAAGGAGCTAGTTTCCTCATCTGAACTTGTCCCTGCTCATTCAGGTAATTCAAAATTGATCTACACACCTTATAACAAACAGAGTAAGGCAGCTGCCCTCACATATATTCCCAGTCCCCAGACTGCAATACCTCCTATGCAAGCAGTCCTTCCGAGCAGTTGCTAATTCATGCTGGATTTCCTTGTGTTTCCCTACAAAAGGAGTAATAAAGCTTATCTCTGCTTCATTCCCTTGAACTCTCAGCTGAAGAAACACACTGCCATTGGCTTCAGAAAGCTGCTTGCAGCAGTTTCTAAGCATTTTAGAAATACATCAAACAACACAAAGGAGGAGATCAACAGTTAATGTGGGTTTTTTAAAATAAAAATACAGAAATCAAATGGGTTTTTTTCCTTACTGGTTGATTTGGAGACTATCTGAAGAGATTCTGCCTAGTGAAGTCTTTGATTTTCTTTCTTTCTTTTTTTTTTTTTTCCCCTTGTGTACAAGGCTAAATATAGACAAGGAGATTTAATATGTGACTAAACAAAACAGTAGAGGCATAGGCCTCTCAGTCCATGCTATTAGGATTGCCTACTTGTAAAGATCTGCTTTTTTGTTCAGTTGAACCTTGGTAAATTGAAATAAGCACTGATGGCTTAAACGCTTACTTTCAACACTAAAATTATCAATCCCAGTAAACTTAATTGCTGTCAACATTGTGAATTTTACAGGAGCATCAGTTTTATGTATTTGTGTAAATGCTTGTGTATAATTTGCTGTGTATGAATTTTGAAAGTAAATTTTTAGTGCTTTAATATAAAACAGAAGCTATTTGATTTTATATACCATGATGATCAAGTGCATATCCAAGCAATGATATGTTACATAGAAATACATCATGTTATATATGGCTGTGTCAGATGCAAGGCAGTGTTTGGAAATCTAGACAAGCTGACTGATAGCAAAATACACAGGATACTTTTATGCCAGACCAGCACTTTATGGATTCCAGGCAATATTTTTCTCTTTTCTCTTTAACTAAAAATAGGTGAGAAAAAGAACAAAATTCCTGCTCCACTGGAATTTTATTTGGCATAAAATAGATATGTAAAAAAAATCTGGTTTTGCAAAAAAAATTTCTTTTTTATTCATCCAAATGGAAAAAGTTTTTCATTTGAAAGCCTATAATTCTTAGTACATGATTTTCAATTTCCTGATGAAAATCACAGTAACTACAAAGCCGAATACTCAAATTGAAAAATGAAGAGAGAAAAATTTGACAGAAAACTTTAGTTGGAGAGAACCACTGCGGGTTCCAATGTCCTTGTAATTGTTAAATAAGTAGCTGATTTACTTTTTTCTGCCTTTTATTATTTATTCAAATCTGAGATACTGATATATAAACATTTTTGCAAAGAATTTAAAAGTATATCTAAAATGCTTTCAGTGCTAGTGAAATTCTTCATATACCACATTCCAGCTCCGTGCTGGCTGTACTTCTTCATAGGACTGAACTATAGAAAAATAAGTTGAGGCTGTCTGGACTTCAGTTTCCCCATGCTCTTTTTCTTTCATTTTTTTTGAAGACAGGTGCAAAGTTTTCCATTTTCATTGGCATTGGGAACCTACCTCCTTGCAATGGGCTTTTGATGTTGATAAAAAGTAGCCTTGCAAAGTCATCAGCCAGCTACATCAGTGCAATTGCAAAACATCTGGTGCATGGGCTTTATGGGCCCAAACTGGTTAAGTGATTTCTAACAGCCTTCAGTTTCTACTTCCACAAAGCCAGAGTGTAGGCTAAGAGGCCTTTGAGACCTAGGGGCAAAGCTTGCAAAAAATCCATTGAGTATTTCAGCTTTCCCAATGTCCATCATCACCAGGTCCCTCCCCATTGAACAGTGGGCACACAGTTCCCTCAGCCTTCATCCTGCTACCAATGGACTCCAATAAGCTTGTCTTCTTGCCCTTGGGATCTTTTCTGAGTGCTGAATTCCGCTCAACTATGGCTTCCTGATCTCCAGCCTAGCACACACAAGAAATGTCTCTGTGGTTCTCACAGTTGCCCCATCCTTGTGTCCATTCTTGATGTACATCTTTCTGCATCCAGACTCAGCCAGGAGTTCCCTGTTCATATGTCCTGGCCTTCTGTCTTGCCTACTCAGCTTTCTGCATGTCAAAATTAATCTTTCTGTGCCTTGAAGACATTGTCCTAGATGGCCAATTTTGCTTTTCAGGTCAGTCTCCCATGGGATCTCACCAAGCAGAACCTTAAACAAGCTGAAATCTGAAGTTCTTCTGAATCCAGTTCATGGTTGCAGTTCTACTCTTTCTTTGCTCATTCACCTAGTATCTCAAGCAGCACTGCTTCACAGCAGTTAACAACTAATTTTTCCTTTTTAGTGGGAAACAATCCCAGCACAGCTGCCCCATACATCACCTGTGTCAAAGAATTGTCCTTGGTGCTCAACAGAAACCTTACATAAGGCTCTTCTCACAAGATTAGCAAGCTAGGTGACAAAGATGAGCACATCTGTGTCACTTGATTCTTAACTATTCACAGAAATTGGGCCCTACTTGTTTGTGACCTACAAGACTTTACCGTATCCAATACTCTGATACTAACTTATTTGTATGATTTGTCTTCTAATAAACTTCTGCATTTCAGAAAAGTTTAAGATAAAGCAGAGGAAAAAAAAAAAAAGCAATTATGATATAGAATTAATTCCTAATTCATACATTAGCTTAAGAATATAATAATAATTAAAAAATCATTATTATACATTTCCTTTTGGACATAATTGCTTCAAGTTCAATTTGGAGAGAGTACTTTTGATTTTCTTCTTTACAGTATTTCTTTTCATTAGACACTTATTGAAGCGCACAGAAATTTTTGACTTCTGGCTATAGAACTGTATTAATCTAAACTAGAAAAAGAAGTCTTTATATTTTAAATGTTAGCAGTGCCATATGAAATGAAATCTTTTTGCACTCCTCAGCTATCAAAAATAACTTTCTATCTGAGCTACAGTTAATAAAAAAAAAAAGTAAAAGTATATCTTAAAAAAAAAAAGCACCCTAGATTTTCACCTTTTTCATGATGAAGGAATCTTACTATTGTATGAATTCTACTAAAAGCAAACCAAAAATCTGGGTCTTCCAGATGTTTACAAGTTCATACTGGTTATTATTGACAAGAGGGATTTTAAAAAGCATTTTATTTGTACAAAGCTATATTTTTACAAGTTTCCTACTGAAGGTTGCTGAGGTGACTAGCTCAAAAGGGGACGCCTCCAGCGCCTGACTGGGGAGAGGCTTAGCATTCAGGAGCTTCAACTCTGAGCAGCAAGAGCCACCGAGGGAGCCTCAAGTCCTTAACAGGATTTGCCCAGGAGCCGCAGCTCAGTGGACACGAGCAGCTGACTCACAGGGGGCGGCACCAGGAGGAGTGGCACAAGCCCTGACTGACTGAAAACTGCCCCAGGGAGCATAAACAGGAGGCAGCTTGCGTGGCAATTCTCATGGGCAGGGAATCAGGATGATGAGCACTCGCCAAATGACCATGGTTCAGCCGGAGAGCTCTGCTCTGGCTGCCCCGGCGGTGGCAGCGTCGGCACCCACACAGAGCCGATGAGAGGGGAGGATGCGGTGCGGAGCTCGGGGTGCAGAGAGCGCCCGCACTGCTCTGCTGAGGGGAG